>JBAIZL010000002.1:84798233-84990733 GCA_036971475.1 Prosapia bicincta | reverse complement strand
CATTTCCTAGTGAGGTCGACAAAGATAAATTTTATTTTAGTTACTTTTTTTATAACTACAATTAATATGATATATATATATATATAGGTATATATATATATATATATATATATATATGTATGTATGTATGTATATACATGTATATACATATATATATATATATATATATATATATATATATATATATATATCACAGAATATTGAAATTTTGTTGCTGTTCATGACAAGCTGGTTGTTAATTACTTATTACACTTTTGCTACTACTTGCGACCAGACTTTTTGTTAACTAAAAGTGGTTAAATTGTTAACTTACACTTGGAGGAAACGTTTTTCGTCTTACGACTTCTTCAGCCTTCTGCTGGTCGCAAGTAATAGCAAAAGTGTAATAAGTTTTATATCACAGAATCACAATAGTAAGAGGCAAAATATAGCCTTAAAGCGAATTTCCTTGCAATTTTCCATTATCCTCTTTTATAAAATATATGATGTTGAACTATGATTTTTGTTTGATACTATTTATTTGTTTTTTCCTTTCTTATTTAAGAAGCTGGTAGTGGTCTGTAACTTCTCATTCTATACACCTCTTGTAATGCTCCACTTTTGCAAACATCCTTTTTCTTATAATTTCATATAATGCATCTTTAAGTAATTTTTAGCTCTGGGAAAGTTAGCTCAGAGCTAAAAGTGCTGGTTTTTAAAAATGCAGATTCACAGTTCGATACGACCGGGATATCGAATTTTTAAATTTAAATTAATGAATAAATATTTTAAAAACCCGTATTAACATCAATTGTTATCTACGTTATGTTAAAAAATGCATTTGAACTTGATTTAATAAATAAAAACCATTATTTTAGTAACGATTGAAAATGTGTACAAGATATATTTCATGAGAGTGTGAACTAAAGAAAGAGTTAATATTGAGTTAGACATAAAGAAACGTAATGTCTGTCTGTCAAAGTTACAAAACTATGTGGTTGTAATAATCAAGTTAAACGAGGAACTAAGCTACACTTTGTTAAGGTTATGAGTACTATAGTCGAGTGATTTGTCGATTTGCGGAAGAAGTAGGGTTAGGCGATAAATCAGCAGCTGTTTAGGATTATAAGCATGAGGGCACAGTGACACGTGCGGGCGGGGGAGCCAGGTGTGTTCAAGGAATCTGAGTCATGAGACCGACCCCGAGCGGACGCCCAACGCCGCGCGCCGACTAAACTTTGCCCAATGTATTTCAATATCTCCAAAACGTGGAACCGTTCTTCTGGTGTAATTTCACTATTTGATTACAAGTAGTGTACTCGTCAATTATTCTATCCAAGTTGTTTTAAGTTGTATAAGGTAACATAAAAAGTGGAAGTGTTTATATGTTGCATTGTGCGTGTAAGTTCATACTTGCTTGTGAGTCTAATTTGTCAGTATAATATGAGTTAAATGTAAGCAAATTATTTTATACGATAAAAAGGTTACGATAAACATGAAAGTTTGCACAATGCAACAGAAAAGAACTTTAAGGTTTCACCTAAAGTCGCCTCTAGAACTCTATAGAAATCCACACCACTTAGGCTTTGTTTCTTGATGAGAAATTGTATTTTTGCCTCCTTCTTCATTGGCCGTGTCTACTACGAAGATATATTGTTCTATTTTACGTATCAGATGGCTTTCCTAACCACCGACTAATGTTAAAGTTATACCAGATCTCCTGCAGTTATTTTTCCTAGAGTTATCAGCTAACGTATGTAGATATAAATCAGATGTAATATGTCAATCAATAAATAATAATAATAATATAATAATAAATCAGTATAGATATAAATATCAGCTCATAAGTTTTACTGTGCCTCATTAGGTGACCAACGAAGTCCAGATTATTTTCTTAAACGCCTTTCCTCTGTTACTCCCTCATCTCTCTCTTTCTCGCTTTTTCTTTCTCTCACTGCCATTCTAGTAGGCCTACACTCACTTTCTCTCTCTCTTCCTCTCCCCGTCCTATCTCTCGTTGTCGTTCTTTCTCTCTTTCTATCCCTTCTTTTACTACTATCTCTCTCTCTTTCTCTCTCTCTTTCTCTCTCTCTCTTTCTCTCTCTCTCCATCTATCTTATCTCTCTCTCTCTCTCCATCTATCTTATCTATTCATATGTCTTTTTAATTCTGTATCTCTTTCTATATAGCTACACATCTATTCATCCATCTCTACTATCTATCTATCTCTGTCTATTCATCTCTCTATATCTAACTCTTCATCCGTCTCTCTCTCTCTCTCTCTCTCTCTCTCTCTCTCTCTCTCTCTCTCTCTCTCTCTCTCTCTCTCTCGACCCATCTACCCATCCATCCATGTATCCATCCATATTTATACCTATCTCTATCCATCCATCTCTTTCTCACTCTCTCATGCTATGCATATCTCTCCTTTTCTACACATCCATCCATCTACCTATCTTTTTATCTCCATCCATCCATCTCTCTCTCTCTCTCTCTCTCTCTCTCTCTCTCTTTCTCTCACTCTCTACCCAAATGCATTATTCTACGCATTATTTGTTTCTGCTTTTATTTAATCTAGATACAGGATGATTCACGAAGATATCCATAAACTTTGGGAGCTCATTCTACTTGTAAAAATAACGAAAAAAGTCCATATAAACATGGGTCCGGAAATGCTTCCATAGCGAGTTAAGGCTAGCGAAATATTTTGCCCGGATTTCAGCTCACCATGTAAAATTCCTGAAATTCTGGTAAGGTAGATAAGGGGCGAATTCAATTGTTTCTTATGCTTCTTGGCCTGATAAATTTAATAAAATAGGTATCAAAACTGTAAGTTGAGTAGTTTTTTAGAAAACCAATGTCAAATGCAACAAATGGAGTGAAAAAACATATTTTTTCATCTTTAGGCAACAAATTTTTTAATGCAACTTGTAGACAATTTTATTCTGAACAAAACGTTGTAAATAAAGAACATAGAAAGCAATCTCGAACCGCTGCGCCTGATTGGGCCTTATAGCTAGGTCGTAAGACTCTTCCATACTGGTACCACGACTCGTGAAACCAACGATGCTACTCACCCGGGCGGTAGTCACGAATTTGAGGTTGGATTCGTAGGAGTAGACGTTTCACTAACTAGAATGGAGATAATTCCACATGATGGATCTGCCTTTGTGTTCTGTGACAGAGAGGAAAAGTCGGAAAAGCTACTCCTAGGTCGTAAGACTCTTCCATACTGGTACCACGGCTCATGAAACCAACGATGCTACTCACCCGGGCGGTAGTCACGAGTTTAAGGTTGGGTTCGTAGGAGTAGACGTTTCACTAGATAGAATGGAGATAATTGCACATGATGGATCTGTGACAGAAAGGAAGAGTCGGAAGAGCTACTCCTAGGTCGTAAGACTCTTCCATACTGGTACCACGACTCGTGAAACCAACGATGCTACTCACCTGGGCGGTAGTCACGAGTTTGAGGTTGGATTCGTAGGAGTAGACGTTTCACTAACTAGAATGGAAATAAATCCACATAATAGATCTGTCTTTGGGTTCTGTGACAGAGAGGAAGAGCTGCTCCTTGTTAATATTCTTCTTTGTTTCACTACCTCTCGTACAGATTTACACTTCTTCCACAACACACTGCCGCATGCCAGAAGAAGATACTTATAAAATCGTCTTGTTTCTGTAACATTCCTAACGAATCCTTAGTTAATGTACTAAACTATTTGATCAGAATCATTCTTATAAATATCGCGAATTGGTGTAAATATTTCCCAACTTGAATTCGCGTTAGACGTGAAGTTCCGGCAACTTAAACAGATGCCGTAGCAGCAATTAGTTTATATAATGCAGCCGCCAAACTTCTAAAGCTGTGTTACAATTGAGTTACGCGGTTGGCTCTGTAATAGCTTTTAGTGCAATTAGCACAACTCAATATCCGGCGTGCAAACTCACTGGGTGGAATATGAAAACATCTCCCCTATATCATGTACCACGTAGCCTTATGCCCCTATTTCAACCCTACCTAGATTCCCAACCCTATAGGAATAACCTAACCGAAGCTATCCTTTGCAGAAGATGCAACCACAAGTAAGATGCAACCACAAGTGAGATGCAACCACAAGTAAGATGCAACCAAACTTAAAAATCTAGAATTTATTTTTGAATAATCAACAAAAAATCGCTCATGGTATATTTTCAACGAAAACTACGGTTTCTATATAAATTTTGTGTATTATAACTGCAGAATGAATTAATAAACAAGATGTGATTATGTCATGTACAAACCTTTAACGCTTACAAAGATACGAGCGATTAATTTCATTATGATAAGAAACACATCATATAAGTAGTACAGTCAAACAATTGGTAAATAATACTTATTTTTCGCTTAGTATAATGTTGTTTTAAAACAACTAATAATTTAAAACTTTTAGAGGTAATTTATAAATTGAAAATTACAATTTAAAAAATTTGTAAAATCTTACCAATTAATTTTTATATTATGAAATGGGCTTATGTTATTTAATTTAACACGTTGTGTATACTAACAAGAACGTGTATTAAGGAATAGACCTATAAAATAGATTAGAATGAATTTAGGTAACTCATTAAGATATAGGCAGCAATGTACATTAAGTTATAAGCCTAGCATTAAGATATAGGTAGGAATATGCATTAAGGTACTCAGGATTAATATACAGGCAGAAATGTGCATTCAAGTATAGCATTAAAATATAGGCAGAAATATGCATTAAGGTACTCAGGATTAATATATAGGCAGCAATGTACATTAAGTTATAAGCGTAGCATTAAGATATAGGTAGGAATATGCATTAAGGTACTCAGGATAAATATACATGCAGAAATGTGCATTCAAGTATAGCATTACAATATAGACAGGAATATGCATTAAGGTACTCAGGATTAGGATATATGCAGGAATGTGTATTTAAGTATAGCATTAAAATATAGGCAGGAATATGCATTAAGGTACTCAGGATTAATTTACAGGCAGAAATGTGCATTCAAGTATAGCAATAAAATATAGGCAGGAATATGCATTAAGATCCCGGATAGCTGGCCTGAGCAACCGGGCGGGTCCACAGGTGGCGGATAGTGGAACGGCCTACAGATATGTAGGTTACTTGTGAATAAGGATTCCGGAAGGTTTCTGAATAAGCAGGCCCGGACCAAGGCAATGGTTCAAAGGTGAGGAATTATCCCTCCTCGTCAGTCAACGGGTTGGGTGTGGTAGAAATAACTGCTCTGACTAGGGACTGGGGTAGTTGGGAATTAAGTCCTCACAATGCTACTCTCACCTCCCAGGTGAACCAAGGGCAATGCGGCTATGAAGTATGGGCGGGAAACTACCCTAACAACACAGTTGTAACAAAAGAGAGTAAATCAGGCTATTCCCTCCATGAGCAACAGTTAATAATGTCCTGAACTTGGGGTGTGCTTCAAGGTCAGTGACTGAATACCCAAATCAAGGTGGAAGGCATCGTGCCGATGGATGAATGGCTGCAGGGTATAAAATGCAGTAGCACACGATCCCCTTGAGGTACCAGACAAAACCTCATTGTATGTTGTCATGCCAGGGCAGTGGGGGTTCTGCTCTGGTTGACCGTCTTTTCCCCCATACTTGGGAAGCTAATGGACCACGTAAATACACAAATTGATGTTGAATCTGCACAGACAGCGGGAGCCGATGAGACGGCAAACAGTGAGTATGTAGTAGATGTGTCAACGGCAACCACCACTGGGGGTGCGGGGGCGGCTACCAAGCTGCCGACTGCAGAAACCAGTGAAATGGTTGTAGAGTTGAGCACGCTTTCTCTACGGAGAAAGCGTATGAGTGGAGCGGCCAGAAGGCAGCTCCGAAGAGATCAGGCGAGAGCAGCGGGAGGGCCAATAATCCTGAGCACACAACGCAGGGGAGGCCAAAACCGAGCCGAGCATGTTAACGTCCAGGGCTTGGATGTTGTAAGGGGTGAGGTGCAACCGGTGGGAAGCAATCAACCACGAGCACCAAACCCCAGCATGGAGATTGCATACTCGAACAACTGGGCTAATCTCCCAGATGTTTCGGGATATATGAGTGTCGAGTTCGTGGTCAAAGAACCTGTCTTAGAGATGGGCAGTGACCACCTTTCTCGGACGTTTGCACCTGACCAGGCCCACCAAACTATGATGGAATGGTCAGGGTCAGTAACATCGGGAGCTCAGATCTGGTACACAGACGGCTCCATGATGGACTTCGGCACTGGAGCAGGGGTGTATTGTAAAAACCCAAGGGTAAAGCTAGTTTTTTTTTCCTTGGGGAGGCATACCTCTGTTTTTCAGGCCGAAATATATGCTAAAAATACCTGTCTGGGAGAGATAGCGAGAAGGGGAATACACAGGACCCGGATTGCCCTCTGACAGTCAGGCAGCAATTAAGGGACTAAACGGACATGTGGTCACCTCGGCCATAGTTAGGGAGTGCCTAAATAACATAGAAGCCCTGGCAAGGCACAATCAAATCAAGATAGGTTGGGTGCCAGGGCATAGGGGAATATTTGGAAATGAAGCCGTAGATGCGCTGGCCAGAGAGGGGTCTTCAACTCCTCTAATTGGACCGGAGCCGGCGGTAGGTATTTCCAAATCCATGTTAAGATTGCAGTGTGTAGGTGGATGGCTGAAAGACACTGTAAGAACTGGGTCAGGGCTGAAGGAATGAGACACAGCAAGCTAACCCTAAGGAAAACTTCCTTGGGGTTGCAGGAGAGTCTCATCTATCTGTCTAGGCAGGAATTGAGGATAGCCACAGGTCTACTCACGGGACACTGTGGACTAAGGAAACATCTGCATAATACGGGTATCTTCAAAGATGAACCAGTGTGCAGATTATGCGGGCAAGAACTGGAGACCCTCCACACACGTCATTTATGGATGTGAAGCACTTGCCGAGAGGCGCTTCAACCTCTTTGGGGATAGTACAGCTCTGGTGGATGCTGAAGGTAAAACACTAGTCAGGAAACTCCTAAACCTGGTAAGAGCGAAGGGGCTCTTTGACTAGATCAGGGAGGTAAGTACAATATACCTTAAGGTAGCGGTGCTTCGGGCAGTTTAAACCCGCTCCTAAGTTAAAAAAAAAAAAAAAAAAAAAAATGCATGAAGGTACTCAGAATTGAGATACAAGCAGAAATGTGCATTTAAATATAGCATTAAAATATAGGCAGGAATATGCATTAAGGTACTCAGGATTAAGATACAAGCAGGAATGAGCATTTAAGTATAGCATTAAAACATAGGCAGGAATATGCATTAAAGTACTCAGGATTAAGATACAAGCAAGAATGTGCATTCAAGTATAGCATTACAATATAGGCAGGAATTAAGGTACACGATTAAAATATAGGCAGAAATATGCATTAAGATACTCAGGATTAAGATATAGGCAGAAATGTGCATTCAAGTATAGCATTAAAATATAGGCAGGAATATGCATTAAGGTACTCCGGGTAATATACAGGCTGAAATTTGCATTCAAGCATAGCATTAAAATGTAGGCAGGAATATGCATTAAGGTACAGGAGTAAGATATAGGCAGAAATGTGCATTCAAGTATAGCATTAAAATATAGGCAGGAATATGCATTAAGGTACTCCGGATTAATATACAGGCAGAAATGTGCATTCAAGCATAGCATTAAAATATAGGCAGGAATATGCATTAAGGTACTCAGGATTAAGATACAAGCAGGAATGAACATTTAAGTATATCATTAAAACATAGGCATGAATATGCATTAAGGTATTTAGGATTAGGTTACAAGCAGGAATGTGTATTTAAGTAAAGCATTAAAATATAGGCAGGTATATGCATTAAGGTACAGGATTAAGATATAGGCAGAAATGTGCATTCAAGCATAGCATTAAAATATAGGCAGGAATATGCATTAAGGTACTCAGGATTAAGATACCAGCAGGAATGTGCATTCAGGTATAGCGTTATAATATAGGCAGGAGTTAAGGTACAGGATTAGGATATAGGCAGGAATGTGCATTCAAGTATAGCATTAAAATATAGACAGGAATATGCATTAAGATACTCAAGATTAAGATACAAGCAGGAATGTGCATTTAAGTATAGCATTAAAACATAGGCAGGAATATTCATTAAGGTATTTAGGATTAGGATACAAGCAGGAATGTGTATTTAAGTAAAGCATTAAAATATAGGCAGGAATATGCATTAAGGTACTCAGGATTAAGATAGAGGCAGAAATGTGCATTCAAGTATAGCATTAAAATATATGCAGGAATTTACATTAAGGTACAGGATTAGGATATAGGCAGGAATGTGTATTTAAGTATAGCATTAAAATATAGGCAGGAATATGCATTAAGGTGCAGGATTAGGATATAGGCAGAAATGTGCATTCAAGTATAGCATTAATATATAGGCAGGAATATGCATTAAGGTACAGGATTAAGGTATAGGCAGAAATGTGCATTGAAGTATAGCATTAAAATATAGGCAGGAATATGCATTAAGGTACTCCGGATTAATATACAGGCAGAAATGTGCATTCAAGTATAGCATTAAAATATAGGCAGGAATATGCATTAAGGTACAGTATTAGGATATAGGCAGGAATGTGTATTTAAGTATAGCATGAAAATATAGGCAGGAATATGCATTAAGGTACAGAATTAGTACATAGCCAGGAATGTGTATTTAAGTATAGCATTAAAATATAGGCAGGAATATGCATTAAGGTACAGGATTAGGATATAGGCAGAAATGTGCATTCAAGTGCAGCATTAAAATATAGGCAGGAATATGCATTAAGGTACTCCGGCTTAATATACAGGCAGAAATGTGATTTCAAGTATAGCGTTAAAATATAGGCAGGAATATGCATTAAGGTACTCAGGATTAAGATACCAGCAGGAATGTGCATTCAGGTATAGCGTTATAATATAGGCAGGAGTTAAGGTACAGGATTAGGATATAGGCAGGAATGTGCATTCAAGTATAGCATTAAAATATAGACAGGAATATGCATTAAGATACTCAAGATTAAGATACAAGCAGGAATGTGCATTTAAGTATAGCATTAAAACATAGGCAGGAATATTCATTAAGGTATTTAGGATTAGGATACAAGCAGGAATGTGTATTTAAGTAAAGCATTAAAATATAGGCAGGAATATGCATTAAGGTACTCAGGATTAAGATAGAGGCAGAAATGTGCATTCAAGTATAGCATTAAAATATATGCAGGAATTTACATTAAGGTACAGGATTAGGATATAGGCAGGAATGTGTATTTAAGTATAGCATTAAAATATAGGCAGGAATATGCATTAAGGTGCAGGATTAGGATATAGGCAGAAATGTGCATTCAAGTATAGCATTAATATATAGGCAGGAATATGCATTAAGGTACAGGATTAAGGTATAGGCAGAAATGTGCATTGAAGTATAGCATTAAAATATAGGCAGGAATATGCATTAAGGTACTCCGGATTAATATACAGGCAGAAATGTGCATTCAAGTATAGCATTAAAATATAGGCAGGAATATGCATTAAGGTACAGTATTAGGATATAGGCAGGAATGTGTATTTAAGTATAGCATGAAAATATAGGCAGGAATATGCATTAAGGTACAGAATTAGTACATAGCCAGGAATGTGTATTTAAGTATAGCATTAAAATATAGGCAGGAATATGCATTAAGGTACAGGATTAGGATATAGGCAGAAATGTGCATTCAAGTGCAGCATTAAAATATAGGCAGGAATATGCATTAAGGTACTCCGGCTTAATATACAGGCAGAAATGTGATTTCAAGTATAGCGTTAAAATATAGGCAGGAATATGAAATAAGGTACTCAGGATTAAGATACAAGCAGGAATGTGCATTTAAGTATAGCATTAAAATATAGGCAGGAATATGCATTAAGGTACTCAGGATTAAGATACAAGCAGGAATGTGCATTTAAGTATAGCATTAAAATATAGGCAGGAATGTGCAATAAGGTACTCAGGATTAAGATACAAGCAGGAATGTGCATTTAAGTATAGCATTAAAATATATGCAGGAATGTGCATTAAGGTACAGGATTAGGATATAGGCAGGAATGTGTATTTAAGTATAGCATTAAAATATAGGCAGGAATATGCATTAAGGTACAGGATTAGGATATAGTCAGGAATGTATATTTAAGTATAGCATTAAAATATAGGCAGGAATATGCATTAAGGTACAGGATTAGGATATAGGCAGAAATGTGCATTCAAGTATAGCATTAAAATATAGGCAGGAATATTTGCATTATGCTTCTTTTTTTTTATTCCAGGCGAAAACCCAATTGTGGTTATCATCGCCTAACTAAAGTTTTTATTTTAAAATAAATGTTACAAAAATAAAACTAATCAAACTAAACAAAATAAAATAAAATAAATGTTTAATACTAATTGTAACTACAACTAAAGAAACTAAAATTATACATGATTTAAATATTATTAAATAGATTCAGGTGGTGTAAGAAAGCGATGACACGGTCGATAGCCGTGACATCGTCCCTTAAAACCACCTTTAAACTACCTCGAAGATCGTAACGTATATACGAATCGCTCATCACAATCAAGCAAGATGTGCTTGATTGTAATATTACTTCTACAAAACGGACATAGTGGTGGATCCTCATGTCGCATCAACAATCCATGCGTTAACAAAGAGTGGCCGATGCGAAGTCGAGTAACCACCACTTCCTCCCTACGATTCGAACGAACAGATGTCCTCCATGGTCGGGCAGTATATTTGATGTCCCTCAGCTTGTTTCTATTTACATTTTGCCATTCTTCATTCCAAACAGAGAATAGTATAGTTTTAACATTGCATACAAAATCTGATGCCATCACACGTTGTGTCGATGGTACCATACTTGTAGCTAATTTTGCACCTTCATCTGCTTAGTGTTTCCAAATATTCCGCAGTGACCAGGCACCCAGAGAAATGACACCTCGATACCCGTAATAGGAGCCTGTGTATTGAGCACAAGATGTCTCCAACCAATGGGTTCTTAGTGTACATTTCCTGAATAGCCTGGAGAGTACTTTTGGGATCGGAACATACAAGATATTTATGTTGCAGACGGAATTGATTTTAAAGCTTGGAAAATTGCATAAAGTTCTGCAGTAAAAACGCTACAAGCTGAGGGCAATCCGTAAGTGAAGGTTTGTCCTTCCATATAAAATGCACAACCTATCCCATTGTCCAGTTTTGAACCGTCTGTGAATATAGTCACAGTATGTTGGTGCGTTAGTTGGATCTGCAAAAACTCCTGACGATAAATAACGTCAGGAGTATTGTGTTTTAGGTACATGGACAATGAGAAGTCAAATTTTGGCATTCGTATTATCCATGGAGGGATGTAGCATGATGATCGTTCGAATATAGGTGGAAGTTCTAAATTTAGATTGCTGAAAATGCGCAACGTTCTTATTCCGAAGGGAGCAGTTGAACGTTGACGCACATTGTAACGATCCTCGAGATAGTTATCAAAAACTGCTTTGAATGCCGGATGTTTAGGTTTACTTCGAAGACCAGTGTTTTATGAAATTTGTAGCATTTGACGTCGCATTGAGAGAGATGGTTCTCCAGCTTCAACTAGAAGGCTGGAGATTGGGCTTGATCTAAAAGCACCAGTAGAAAGTCTAAGGCCAGCGTGATGTATTGAATCCAGGAGTTTCAGAACCGTAGGTCGTTTAGATGAATAGGCTATACAGCCGTAATCTATGCGCGATCTTACAACGTCGCGATAGAAACGGAGCATACAGGTTCTGTCTGCTCCCCAATTTGTACCACTTAGAACTCTCAACATATCCAATATCTTGCTGCACCGGGTCCTCAAATCACGCACATGTGGATTCCATGAAAGTATTTTATCTAATAAAAGACCCAAAAATCTGACATTATCCGCGGTCTGAAGCCGCGTACCATCAAGATAAAGGATAGGTTCCTGGTGTTGCCTGCGACGACTAAATGCTATACACTGGGTCTTCGAAGCCGAAAACTTGAAGCCCGTAGATTTGGTCTATTCTTGCAATTTATTAATGGCTAATTGTAAGGATCTCTCCGCTGTTGCCATACTTCTAGCAGCCATATATATATACAAAAATTGTCTACAAACAGGGAACAGTGGACCGGTGGCTGTACGTTTGAAGTGACGCTATTAATGGCAACAGCAAACAGCGTCACACTCAAAACGACACCCTGCGGTACACCATTCTCTAGTTCGCAACAATCAGAATATATGCCTCCTAGACGTACACGGAAAGTCCTGTTATTCAAATAATTTTGTATAAAAGCAAGAATGTTACCTTGTATACCCCATGATTTCAATACGTTCAAAATTCCTCTTCTCCATGCCATGTCATATGCCTTCTCAAGGTCAAAGAAAACAGCTACCAGTGTTTGTCGTAAGATGAAGGCATTCTGTATAGCTGACTCCAACATAACCAATTGGTCAACTGATGAACGTCCTTGTCTGGAACCATACTGAACGTTAGAAAGAAGTTTGTTTGTTTCTAGATACCAGACAAGACGACGGTTGACCATCTTCTCCAGTAGTTTGCATAAGCAGCTGGTAAGAGAGATGGGTTTGTAACTACTGGGATTAGTTTTGTCCTTTCCTTGTTTTAGAAGAGGAATTATTGTCGCTTCTAACCATGCATCGGGAAAACCGTGCTCTTCGAATATACGGTTGTATATCCGAAGGAGAACTAGTTTTACCGACGGTGGTAGATCATGGAGTATACCATATCATCCGGGCCTGGAGCTGAATCCTTCGTTGACGAGAGAGCTGACTCTAATTCATCAATTGAGAAATGGATATTTAAACAAGAATCTCCAGACAATTCAACGGTGAAAGGTAAGGCTTCCTGTTTACGTTTGTACACCTGGAAAGCGTCCTTGTATGCAGAAGATGAAGAATGTTTTGAGAACGATAACGCTAGCAAATTGACAATTTCCACACAGTCCGTGATCAAAACACCATCCGAATGCCTTAATGAAATTAATGGCATCGGAACAGAAATGCCACAGACTGATCGTAATTTCTTCCATACTGTAGATGGAGCTGTAGTTCTTGTAATTGTGCCAATGTACTGCAACCATGATTCTCGTTTACTTTGCCTAAATATTCTTCGTGCTTTCGCACGGAAGATTTTATATTTTTCCAGGTTTTCACTCGTTGGATGTCTCTTGAACTCGTTCAGAGCTTTTCTCCGTTGACGAAGGATCACAGTGCACTCATCATTCCACCACAGAACAGGTGGTCGTCGTGGTTTGGATGAGGTTTTCGGAATTGCTTTTCCGGTGGCATTCAAAACGGTTTTTGTAAATGAATTAACAATGTCATCAATAGGAGCCAAGTAATCCACGGCCAGTAATTCTAGATCTTGTGAAAATTGTTCCCAGTTGGCTTTTTTCAGGATCCAACGGGGATGTCGAACACAACAGGGTGAGGAGTCACACAAAGAGATCTCAATAGGAATGTGATCACTACTGTAAGGATCAGGCAATGCTGACCATTTTAGCCTTGTAGCCAAAGCAGGACTGCATAATGACAAGTCTACAGCTGTCCATCCACCTGTAGACGCTGTTAAATGTGTCGGAGAACCGTCATTTAGCAGGTATAAATCCAGTTCCGATCTGATGCTTTCGATCAGATTACCTTGCGGGTTGGATTCTGGTGAACCCCATGAAACATGGTGGGCATTGAAATCGCCCACTAACAAAAATGGAGTGGGTAACTGATTTATAAGGTCTACAAGATCTCTCTGTTGCAATTTGTCACTTGGTGGAAGGTAGACACAACAGAGAGTGAGTTTGTACGGAACAGCTGTTTGAATTTCCAGGGCTTGTAAGGGAGTTATTAAGCTCACAGGAACGGCGTCGACACAGTTACGGGCTAGAATAGCTACGCCACCTCTAGCTCGATTTACTGTAACGAAGTCCGATCTGTAAACTGAATACTCCCTTAGATAGAAATTGTGCGATTCATGGAGATGTGTCTCTTGAAATACAGATGTACATAGGAGACACATCTCTTACAATTATTTTGAGATCCTCAATGTGACTTCTAACTCCTTTAATGTTCCACTGAATCACGGATTGTTTAGGTGTGGACATTGTATTTTAGTGAAATGGATTCACCTGGCTCTCGTTGCTGTCATTGCGAATTCGCTTGCCTGGAATGTTGGACTTTCCAGGCAGAGAGTCATCAGATTCCATCACCACTATTGTAGTGGTGGAATCTGAAGAATTTTTTGACTCAGAAGAGGAGTTTTAAATGGTCCTCTTTTGAGTCGCTTGTGATTTTGCACCTACTTTCACAGGTGCAGCTATGTTATTATTTTTATTACTCGTAGTTGGAGTAGTTTTAACGTTTTTCGCACTTGTCTCTAATAGTGTCTTACTTCTTCTAATTTTCGCAGAAGTAACTGGCAATGGAGATTTTTCCGCACATTCAACATTAGTCTTTGAGTTGGAAACAGAATTTTTCGTTACTAATGCTAATAAATTACTAACTTGCTCAGTGAGAAGTTCAATTTTTTTATTTAGCTCAACGCAGTTGGAACACGACTTCTCTGTGGTGGTAGCTGAGGCATAAGACTTTGTTTCAAGTCTAGGTTGAGTTGACTTGAACTTCTTTTTTGCTTCGTGGAAAGATGTTTTATCCTTTGCCATTATGATGGGGATCGATTTCTCCTCCTTGAACTTTGGGCAGTTAAAGGAACGAGCAGGGTGATCACCAGCACAGTTTGGGCATTTCGGAGTACTTGTGCAAACCTTCTCTACATGGCCTTCAGATGCACACTGTCCGCATACCTCTGGCTTGGAGCAAGAAGAGCTGACGTGTCCAAAACGTTGGCATTTAAAGCACCGGCGTGGATTGGGAACGTAGGGCCTAACAGGAAGCCATTGATAGCCAGCATATAGATATTCCGGGATAGATGGTTTCCCGAATGTCAGGATTAATGATGTTGTTGGAACTCTCTGACCGTTTTCCATCCTCATAATTCGTACGACTTCTGTTACACCTTCCGATTCCAGTTCTGATTTTATTTGTTCCTCACGGACATACAAAAGATCTCTGCATGATATTACTCCCTTTGATGAGTTCAAGGTTTTGTGGGGGGCCACCGAAACCTTGACCTGATCAAAGAAGGAGGTCATTTTCAGCAAATATTGTGACTGCTTCGAACTACTTGTTTCTAACAGCAGTGTTCCATTCCTTATGGAAGAGACAGGTCCTGCTGCACATCCAGTTATCGTGTCAGGCGTTACGGGCGAGACTATGAGAACGGGTACACCCATGGATCACTTTCGATCATTTCCAACCCCCGGAACTCTGGGGCCCATAGTTTCCTCCTTAGCTCGACTGGATGGCCATCAGTCGAGAACTCGTAATACTGTGCACAGGCTCCGACACCTGTGCACCGCGGACACTCCCTGACCAAATACCGAAGTGGCTAGCGGACCAGCAACCGCGCATACGTCTTCGGCAGAGCAAGCTCACAGCAGCGTCCCAGACCAGAGTTAGTCAAGCTCTGGAACTTTCAGCACTCCCAACGCGCGACGGTTCTGACCAGTCAAATTCCCTAAGTGAAGATGTTAGTGCATGTGTATATGTGCATGTGTGTGTGTGTGTGTGTGTATGCTTTGTGATTAGTGTAGTGTTAGGCTAGGGTACCGCAAGGGACGCCAAATCCCTCGTAGGTGCGGCTAATCCGCACCCCCCTGCGGGTTATATGCATAAAGATACTCAGGAATAAGATATAGGCAGGAATGTTCATTCAAGTATAGCATTAAAATATAGGCAGGAATATGCATTAAGGTACAGGATTAGGATATAGGCAGGAATGTGCATTTAAGCATAGCATTAAAATATAGGCAGGAATATGCATTAAGGTACAGGATTAAGATGCATGCAGAAATGTGCATTAAGGTATAGCATTTGGATATTGGCAGAAATGTACATTAAGGTACGGGATTAAGATATAAACAGTAATGTGTAATAAGGTACGAGATTAGTATATAGACAAGAACATACAATAAGGTACGGGATTAAGATATAGACAGGAATGTGCATTAAGGTACAGATTAAGATATAGACAGGAATATGCATTAAGGTACAGGATTGAGATAAAGACAAGAATGTTCATTAAGGTACGAGATTAAGATATAGACAAGAATATGCTTTAAGGTGTGGGATTAAGATATAGACAAGAATTTGCTTTAAGGTATGGGATTAAGATATAGACAAGAATATGCATTAAGGTACAGGATTACGATATAGACAAGAATATGCATTAAGGTACGAGATTAAGATATAGACAAGAACATACAATAAGGTACAGGATTGAGATAAAGACAGGAATGTGCATTAAGGTACGAGATTAAGATATAGACAGGAATATGCATTAAGGTACAGGATTGAGATAAAGACAGGAATGTGCATTAAGGTACGAGATTAAGATATAGACAAGAATATGCATTAAGATACGAGATTAAAATATAGACAGGAATATGCATAAGGTAAGGGATTAAGGTATAGACCGGAATGTGTATTAAGGTACGAGATTAAGATATAGACAAGAATATGCATTAAAGTACGGGATTAAGATATAGACAGGAACGTACATAAGGTAAGGGATTAAGATATAGACAGGAATATGCATTAAGGTACTGAATTAAGATATAGACAGGAATATTCATTAAGGTACTGAATTAAGATATAGACAGGAATATGCATTAAGGTACTGAATTAAGATATAGACAGGAATATGCATTAAGGTACTGAATTAAGATATAGACAGGAATATGCATTAAGGTACTGAATTAAGATACAGACAGGAATATGCATTAAGGTACTGAATTAAGATATAGACAGGAATATGGATTAAGGTACTGAATTAAGATATAGACAGGAATATGCATTAAGGTACTGAATTAAGATATAGACAGGAATATGCATTAAGGTACTGAATTAAGATATAGACAGGAATATGCATTAAGGTACTGAATTAAGATACAGACAGGAATATGCATTAAGGTACTGAATTAAGATATAGACAGGAATATGCATTAAGGTACTGAATTAAGATATAGACAGGAATATGCATTAAGGTACTGAATTAAGATATAGACAGGAATGTGCGTTAAGGTACAGGATTAAGATACAGATAGGAATATACATTAAGGTACAGGATTTAGATACAGACAGGAATATGCATTAAGGTACTGAATTAATATATAGACAGGAATATGCATTAAGGTACTGAATTAAGATATAGACAGGAATATGCATTAGGGTACTGAATTAAGATATAGACAGGAATATGCATTAAGGTACTGAATTAAGATATAGACAGGAATATGCATTAAGGTACTGAATTAAGATATAGACAGGAATATGCATTAAGGTACTGAATTAAGATACAGACAGGAATATGCATTAAGGTACCGAATTAAGATACAAACAGGAATATGCATTAAGGTACTGAATTAAGATATAGACAGGAATATGCATTAAGGTACTGAATTAATATATAGACAGGAATATGCATTACGGTACTGAATTAGGATATAGACAGGAATATGCATTAAGGTACTGAATTAAGATACAGACAGGAATATGCATTAAGGTACTGAATTAAGATATAGACAGGAATATGCATTAAGGTACTGAATTAAGATACAGACAGGGATATGCATTAAGGTACTGAATTAAGATACAGACAGGAATATGCATTAAGGTACTGAATTAAGATACAGACAGGGATATGCATTAAGGTACTGAATCAAGATACAGACAGGAATATGCATTAAGGTACTGAATTAAGATATAGACAGGAATATGCATTAAGGTACTGAATCAAGATATAGTCAGGAATATGCATTAAGGTACTGAATTAAGATATAGACAGGAATATGCATTAAGGTACTGAATTAAGATATAGACAGGAATATGCATTAAGGTACTGAATTAATATATAGACAGGAATATGCATTAAGGTACTGAATTAAGATATAGACAGGAATATGCATTAAGGTACTGAATTAAGATATAGACAGGAATATGCATTAAGGTACGGGATGTAGTCAATATGGATGGACCGGTATTATACGTAGATACCTTCAACACTTATATGATAAAAACAAAATATTATTGTTAAATATTATTTTATAACGAATATTCGAAAGACGAAACAAATTTCAAATATTTAAACATAAGGCTGCTGTGATCTCAGCTCTGATCACACGTCAGTTGCCCTATTAGCGAAGGCCTCGTGACACTTTAGGTGGCTCCTAAGTTGTCTTTTAGCAGGACTGACAGTGAGAGCCTGAGTCTGGAGCTGGAAGACTATATCGAGCTCGCAGTGTCTCTAAGAGGCAGCATGGAACAAAACCCTCGAGCCTGACATCAAGCCGATCAACAATAGAAAATGCTGCACTGTTTAGGTTAGCCTGCTAGTGAGGTAGAAAAGGAGTCCTGGACAGTGATGGCAACAGAGTCTGTGATCCAGCAGACAAGGCCTCGCTGAATAGTCTCACGAACGAGCTACGAAGCACGCTGTGGAAAGTCAGGAGTGAGCCATCTGGTCGGCAGATAACGCAAACGTCAACTTCTTGTGATAAGCCACAAGTTCCCTCAAGAGGCCAAAACACAAATGCCACTAATCAGAGATGGCAATGACACATATGTACCATCTGATTAAAAAGCAGAAATGTTTGCTAACTAACTGGTATATATCTTTAACCGTTCCCCTAGGCAAACCACCAGTCAAACACCACATAAGGGAGCACCGATATCCGGACTATTCGACTCGTAACCTTCAAAGAACTTTAGTAAGATAAGCAAAGGTTTCAACCAAGAAAGCCCCCCGCTATGATCTAATGACCGGAAGCAGTTGCCACGCAAGGCTGTCATGAGACTTCTCCATATGATCGATGCGTGCTTCCGACTGTGAAAGGTAGCCGAAATATTGTGATTGCTAAGCTGGGAAAACCGCCAAATGACAAATCAAACTGTCGTCTAAATCTTTGATTGCAGTGATATCGAAACCTTTTGAAGACTCTAGCTAGAACGACTGATACCACCTAAAGATACCACCTAATTTTGACTCCAAACCCCCAGTACGGTTTTCTGAGTAAACACTCTATTATAGACCAGGTGTATTGAATTTTGTAAATGGTTAAGGAGTCTTTGGAGGCGAAGAAGGTATTTTCTGGCGTCTTCCTCGACTTCTTCCACAGATTTTACCGGTATGGCATGCTGATGTGCTGGCTATATGTTGCACATTCGTCGCAATATTCCACATGAATTTTGAGTAATTTTCAAATCCTACCTTGCGGACACAATTTTTCGCACTAAGGCACCCCAGTTCCAAAGACATCACTGCTGGGGTGCCTCAAGGTAGAGAAATTGGCCCAGAGCCGAAGCTTCTATATAGAAGAGATATACAGGTTACCGTAAGGCTTTTATTGCGACCTTCCCAGAAGACATTGTTACGACTCCGTAGCACAAAATGGGGCAGACGCAACAGCTAAATTGCAGCCTACCCTAGACAACGTCAGTGACTGGAGCAGACGGTAGGGCGTCAGTGACTGGAACAGACAGCGGTGATAAGGCTTAATCAAAAGACGGATCATGTTATTATTACCACTAAGGCTGAGAGCACAACTGACGTCATAGTAAATGGAGAAAATCATCCCTTATACCAAAGTGAAATACCTTGGTCTAACGTTGGACGTAGACTGAACTGGAAGGTCCACGTGAAGAAAAAATGAAGTGGGGACCTGGTGCAGACGCCAAGCGTGACTCAAGGGTCAGTATTCTGAGTTGAGTCCCTACAATATATTTCTGGTGTAAAGATCGGTTCTCAAGCCGGTATGTGAAATCTGTGGATGAAAAACGAGTTATCTAGCGCTTCATGATACGTCCAAAACTCTGCCATTCATTGAGCCATCAACATGACGAGCGTGAGTTGCTTCAGCAACACAAAACCTCTACAATTCTACCGTTGACTCACAGTCCACCGACTTAAGTGTCGAGCGGCTCCAGCGGCACAAGAACCCTACATGCTACGACTGGCGCGCAGGGTGCCAGTCAACCGACTTAAGTGTCGAGGTGCTCCAGTGACACAAGAACCCTTCAGGCTACGACTGGCTCACAGGGTGCCAGTCCACCGACTTAAGTGCACTATCCCTTTGGACCTGGTCCCAAAGCACATTAAATGCACATCATCAGCAGTACAGTTGGTGTCATTAACTGCAACAAATCTTATATTTTTCAACCGCCCTCGGAAAGCAAGCTGCTATATAGAACTCTTATTATTAGCGTTAAAAAATAAAAATAATATGGTATTGTATATATATATATATATGTATGTATATATAAACTGTAGCGAAACTTGTTTGTTGTTACGTGTGTTTAACAAATTCATAAGTAGAATTTTCAAAGAGTGTAACAACGATCAATACAGACAATTTTGAACGCCAAATAGATACCTTTTAATAAATACTCTTGACGTTTCGTAACCCCTGGGGTATCATCTTCAAGAAACCCATCACAAAACCATAACCTATTATACCAGTTTATAAACAAAGCAATAGGAAAATTATAAATTAATATAAAACCTAATAATAACAATGTTTATTGTAAACACATCAAGCAGCGCGAATAAAAACGACTGCTCGATTGTTAACACAGACAGAGCATGAGTGAAGCTAAATTAATATGCTATGTAATTGTTTTTTATTGTGAAATTGTATAATGGGTTGCGATTTTACGAGATATTTATTATTGAGCACTTGAAGACGACACCATAGTGATGTCAAAACGTCGAGAATATGTATTAAAAACTATTTCTCTATAGACTTTTAGAACTAAACGTTCAAACTTGTCTATAATTATAAAATTTGGTTTTTTATTGGTTTTAGATAGACTTTTCCCCATTTACCATAAATTCAAGACAGTATCTAAAATGTTTATTTTATAATTTGTTCATTTACCTATTTATTGTTATTTGAATATATTTTCTTGCTGGACTTATCACTTTATTTCCTACTCAAGATTCCTTTACAGTTTATTCGCCAAAGTAAAATTCTATTTGACTTCATTAACTCTTCTCTCTCTCTCTCGTTCTCTCTCTCTCTCTCTCTCTCTCTCTCTCTCTCTCTCTCTCTTTCTCTTTCTCTGGCTGATAAATAAAATTTTTCAATTTATTTTCCAATCTACCTTAAATAAATGTTTAGCCGTTATTCTGATAATCCGAAGGCGGTAATTATTATTTGATCCTGTAGGAACTGCTGCAGACATTCGATCAATCCAGGCCTGCTCGTAAAGCAGCCTTCCCGGCGATAGTTAAACAAATACAGTTAACTCTAAAGTCAATTTAATTGCAAATACCTGGGAAGCACACTATACGAAATCTGATAAGCCAATTTAATCTGGTCAGATCTTGAATAACGAGTTTACCCCTACACGGCTGCATTTAATCGCCTCAAAGTTCATCTCTCCTCGGCCTTGTTCCTTTCAACACACTTTACTCGTTTATTATAGGCCTATTTGATCATATTTTCATCCCTGTATATGCTCCAATTTTAAAACTTTTTTTCTCAAAGACCTATTTTCTAATGTAGGCTAAACTGTATGTTTAACACAGATATATCTTTGTCTTTCTCACGACACACTTATATTTTAGCCTAAATCAAGTGATAACTTATGATTTCCTAAATCAGCTGTTTTTATTTTATAGGGTATGTTGCAGAACAGCTGTTTCAGCACAGCTTATTTTATTTTATTTACTGTACATTATTTGATTAGGATATTAATAATTATTATTTTTATCAATTAATAAATATTGTATTTATATTTCGATAAATCCTACAATAAATAATTCTATATAATGATATTGAGCTATATATTTGTATTCCAATTTATTTTAATAAAAAATTGTTGACACTTTTTAAAAACAGATTTTAATTAAAATTTTTATTCAGTAAATTTTGTATCGTCTAATGAAGGTTTTCTAATAATTTATTTGTTTAATAATAACTATATTAAACATACTCTATTAAAACATATATTAAGTGCATTCTTCAAAAAACGTTTTCATTTCTTACGACTATATATTTTTTATAAATATTCTGAACGTGTGTTAGAACAGAATAAAATTTTGTTAAAACAAACCTATCTGTAATGTTTAATCTACAACTACAAAAATACTTATAAGAATAAATTAATAATTACAACTACGTAATTTATACATATTCATCATTGAGAAAAATTACAATGGTATATAACTATACAAATCTTTAGCAGCTGAAAGAATATCTTAAATTTCTGAATTTCTTAGACGTTACAGATTGCTGATCATTATGTATTTCCAATCGCTACTCCAAATAGAGAAAGTCCGTGAGATACAAACAAAGCCGAAGCTAATGCCAATTGTTGCGTCTCGTCGTCTGTTATCAACCTTCAATTAGACCAAGTAGACAGAGAACATAAATCGTTCTTTTCTTCTTCATCCTCTTCTTAAATATTTATTTTCAGGACAACACAAAAAGAAATTATTTCCTACTTAAACTCCACGATCGCCATTATGTTCCATAACAATTACCCGAACAAACCCTTCCTCGTTTATAAGGGGAGAGGAACTCCGCCTTTAGATATCAAGCACTGAGGACTAGATTGCTCTCCAGGTACGATGTGTAACCATTTATTTATTAAACTAATTTATAGAGAAACTAAAAACCTTTCCACAGTGAGGTTTATCCGAAAATAGAACCGTATCGGTATACCACGTGACAATGGATATCCCACACACCTAGCAATCTACTTAGTCTCAGTTGATACTCGAAAATAAAGACACGTAATAAAGGCTTCGAAAGTTAACTCGCATATATACCAAGTAAGACTCTTGTTTACGTACATTATAGTGTAACGTAGTATATATATATATATATATATATATATATATATATATATATATATATATATATAATACGTTTTCTTGTTTAATAATTTAAAACAACATAGGTTATTCAAACACAAGCATATTTATTAATTTATATCCAAAGATTTTTGTTGGTAAACAGTACCAACATCATCAGGAATGAAAATTACAATAATGTAAGCTATAGCCTCATTACAAATAAATATTCTTGTATTCGAATAACTTATGTTGTTTTAATATATATATATATATATATATATATATTAAAATATATATATATATATATATATATATATATATTTATTTATATATATATAACTTATATATATATTTTTAATTTATTTATTTATATAAATTTTTAATCGGCAATAAAATACTTTTTTATTCATCCACTCAAGTTCAAATATATTAATTTTAGTAGATAACAATTGATCGTAATACAGTTTTTGTAAAATATTTAATCATTCGTTAATTTTTAAAAAGTTGATATATTTAGGTTAGATTTGAACTGAATTACTACATGTTTGGAATCCAGCACTGTATTAACATGAAGTCTCATCCACTTCCAGTTTTGAAAAATGTATTTGAACTTGAGTGGATAATAAAAAGGATTTTATTAACGAAAGAAATTTTGAACATTTTATATATAAAGTAAGTGAAATAAATGTCCTCTTTGTTGACCCAAGTACAGGGTGATACACGGGAGACGGGCGGTTTTGTACTGAGGGCACGGTGGTTGGAGGTGGTCGTGGTGGGGATAGTTCTGATCCACACAAGACGCCATTTCATTTACTCAGTCCCTATGGAGCAGTGGGACTTGCAAAATCGAGTGTTTGTCTATGATAGTTTCATGAAAAGTGGTGTCTATTATTGCTATGCAGCGATTCTTTTAAAGAGAACGGGGCCACAGTTTCTGTTAATTCGGTTCGTTACATTCATATGCTTGAAATATTCTTGAAACCAGAACTAAAAAGACGACGAATCCGTTTAAAACGCGTTTGGTTCCAGAAGGATGGGGCAACATCTCACACCGCAAACACTTCAATGACAGTTCTTAGACGCATGTTTCCTGGCCGGATTATCTCACATTTTGGCAATGTTCCTTGGCCTCCCAGGTCTCACGACTTGTCAGTATGTGACTTTTTCTGTGGGGGTACCTTATGAACTGTGTTTATAACCACAAACCACGACATTTGGACGAGTTGAAGAATGCAATCATTCAAGAAATTGCTGCCGTCCCTGCAGAGATTTTAGTCCGTGTGATGGAGGATTTTGAGCAGAGACTTGAGTCCTGCATTCGAAATGATGGACATCACCTTGATGACATTATTTTTCACAAATAACTTTGTTACTAAAATGGCAAATAATGAGCTTTGAATTTGTGTAAATAAATATGCAATAATTTTAAATATGGCTGAGTATTATTTCATTAAAAACTGTCTGTCTCCCGTGTGTCACCCTGTAGGAATTGACCTTGAAAATTTCAATTTTTCTTGTATTACTTGCTTCAAATTTTAACCATTATTTTGGGATCCCGACCCTTATAACATTTTTCTTGTTTTGATTACACTTAGGTAAAATGAAATCGTGGGAAAAAACGAACTATTGTACATAATTACCCTATTTTTTCATCAGAACTATTCAGTGTGTAAATTACATAGAACCGTGGAGATTGTACTATAAATATGAGAAAGTAGTGCAGCATGACACGTGTGGCAATCTGCTTGGGAGGCAGTGGGTGGAGTTGCAAGTATTTCGTATGAATCAACAATTTGGGGAACACGTTCAATGGGGGGAGGTAGTTTGCATAACGAGAGCGTTTGTTTGTTAGCCCCGTGTCCTGTTTCAATAACAAACAGCATGATTGGCTCACTGCTCGTAATTCATCAATAGCGGGACGTTTGACTTTTCTGCCCTCAGGCGTTCAGTTCTGAATTGGATTTCTGAATCGTGTTTTGCCGTCAGTAGTCAACTGGTCTTAAAACAAGTAGGCCCACAGCTTTTTTTTATTCCATTTATTATTATATAAATTTATGTATTCTTATTTGAATTTTTATATATCTATTTATTTTTATATTCATTTACATATATACAAATGTAATTCAAAATTTATATATATATATATATATATATATATATATATATATATATACGGGGAGATATAATATAAAGACCTGCGAACGTGTACGCATATATATATATATATATATATATATATATATATATATATATATATATATATATATACTTATACTAGTATATCTGTAGAAGTATAATGAATAGCGCGGACCCCGTAACCGTGCACTTGGCCTTGAAAGATCGCACGAGATTTCTCGTGTACTACCATTTCTTAAAAAATGTTACATATTTAGAAAGTTCTATAATTCAACAGCTTCTGGATCCGATATGTCTACACATATATCAGGATTGTTGGTTATTTCATACCGAAGCTAATTTATCATCGAATTTATGTAATATCGATTATCTCATGCAAGTCAGTGTTTTCACAATCCTGATCATCTTTGTAGGGAAGTAGTGTATTTATACTGGCACTCTACCTACCGTCACGCCTACTACCATTACTCAAGGCCAAGTGCATTCTTTCTTATTCCGCACTATACAAGTACGACATCGCACAAGTACAAGTACAAGTACACTCGCACATATACAACTACAAGTTATTATTCGCACTATACAAGTACGACTTTTTTCGCTTCTTACGCGTTTTGGAAAATATGTTCGTATATAAAGAAAAAAACATCAGTGATGCTATGCACTAGGAACAATACAATGCAAACAAGAATAAATACATCATTACAAATAATCTTCCCATAATTCTAGCTGTATAAACGAAATGTAGACAACAGCTTTGTAAATGCTTTAAATTTTTACAGCCAATGGTTATTCACTATATAATTTACATTACTGAGTTCTTTGTTTGTTTGATCTTAATGTGAACCCTTAGGGCGAACTGCCAGTATGACTAGGGACATGAGAAGGTTGTAAATATAGGTAGGGTTAGGGCGGGATCATAAAGTATGACTAGGGACATGAGAAGGTTGTAAATAAAAGTAGGGTTAGGGCTGGGTCATAAACACTCAGACCCTACAGGAGGATTGTGGCATTACTAGTTCAAGGCCACGTACCGGAAGCAGACCAACTCTCTATTGATATCATACATAGGTTACACACCATTATAAGAAGAAATGTAAGGTTAGATTGATAAGGAAGATAACACTAGGAGAAGGACATAAACCTGGTCCTGCTTATAAGGAAAACTATGACAGTGAGAGAGCAAAGCTACGTAACAGAAATAGATCTGATCTCAACCAAGATGGAGAGAAGTGTCCCCTTTACCAGGAAGTTCAACAATAAACTATAACAGTAATGAGCTAAACAGAATAAATCAACTACAATAAAAAAGTGTCTACCAACAAGTTCGCATTTCGTTACAAGGTTCATCTTCAGTACTTATTGCGGAGGTTTTAGCTTGGGAGGCGTATGATGAAACTATCTTAGAGAAAATTGTAATGCAGTATATCCTGAATATCCAAATATGTGCTCAGTACATTCCAGTTTCATGGTCTGACCGGTTGTCGTAATCATCTTCAAGATTTATTTAAAAGTCGTCTGTCACTCCTAGTTTTTCCTTCAAAATCAGTAAATGATTTGAATGGAGGCATGATATACCTACATTTGGCTTCTTAATGGTGTGGGAAAGTGGTTAAACCAAGGAAACTAGACAAATTATCCCTGCGGAGGATGTCAAAATGTAAACATTTTTCTCATGAGAAATTTTCTAATGAAATTTATAGAAAAAAATCAACTTGTTTTCACCTGATTTTAAATAACATCATTTTCCCTGTTATTTTTAAAACTCAGAAAAAAACTTTTCAAAAGCAAAACATGTAAAAACTATGCAGAACTATTTTCCTTTGTTGAAACTTAAGCGACAGGGTTTGGATGTAAGTCAAGTTATATAACAACATGATAAATTAATATGTTTAAGTGTTTATAAACTGATACCTAGATCTATATTAGATCACAAGGGTATTACTGTCGAATTTACTTCAACTCGCTCGTTTCTAAACGAAGTACATCTTTAAAAAGAAAAAAGCTCTTGAACTATTCGGAATAGATAGGTAATACTAAGATACTGTAAATTTTTTTCCTTATTTGAACAAATATCTTCGCCTGAAATATTACCTGAAATGTCTTAGTCTTATAAGTTAAAAGAGGAACTTAGAATCAACTCGCCTTGTGTAGCAGGTTTCAGGAGTACAATTTGTTACCCTATAATCATGTCCATCTCAGAAAATATATGAATGTAATAATAGGAGGTAACAGTTGTCAGCCAATCATCCTGTTTTCATGCCAGACACACAAGCTAATGTGACAAATGACCCTGTTTTGTCCAATCGACCCTCTTGTACCACGTGTTTTCAACTGTTAAATAACTAAAAATACACCGAAATATATTATGCACTTCAATCTACACACTATATATATATATATATATATATATATATATATATATATATATATATATATAATAAATTTAAAATATTTCAAAAACAAGAATACTTTTATTGCATATATTATTCAAAGCTTTTCGCCGATAAAATAGTACCAGCATCTCCAGGAAAATAATTATCTAACAAAATATTTTATCGGCGAAAAGCTTTGAATAATATATGCAATAAAAGTATTCTTGTTTTTGAAATATTTTTAATTTATTAAATATATTACAAGAAAACATATCACCATATTTAATATATTAATATATATATGTATATATATATATGTGTGTGTGTGTGTGTGTGTGTGCGTGCGAGTGTGTGTGTGTGTGTGTGTGTGTGTGTGTGTGTGTGTGTGTGTGTGCGCGCGCGCGAGTGTGTGTGTGTGTGTGTGCGCGAGTGTGTGTGTATGTGTGCGCGCGCGAGTGTGTGTGTGTGTGTGTGTTGTTTAATTAAACATGTTAATTCTTCCTGTATACAAGAAGTAGTAAATGAAATAATCCATTGCGGATCTAAGTGCATCCAAACCGCAGACACTAGTGGGTACGAATTAAATCATCGCGTCAATTTAATTGTATTGCGCTACAAAAATTTTCGTTATTTTGTTTCTTAGTTGGTTTAGTATTTAATTGATTGCTATGTTTAATCATAGTTAGTAAAAACAAAATAAAAGTTACTTACGGCTTGAAGTTTCCTTCAGATTCTTGGCTCCCACTACTACTGTTCATTTCTCATGTACACAAGAATACTCCAATTATAAAAATATTTACACTACTGACCGAAACAAATTAAAATCTATACTAAACTTCTAAATCAAGTTGACATAAAGACTGCTGAAGCGATCTATTATTAGACCTCTGACAGTAGGCCAATGGTCCATGAATAGCTTTCTTTATTCACGCTGTAAGTTTAGAGAGTCGATAAATATCCCTTAGAAAGCACAGACGTCTAGTCTCGTGCGTGACACATTACAAAATAAACTCTCTTGAAGCAAACAAATAAATCAAACAATGACCTGTCATTATAACCGCTACTGTTTAATTGTCGTAACTAGCTGACTTACTCCGTAAACCCCAATGGGTTAATAAATGCTTGGAATTATTAAATTATCTAAATGCATCTAAATTTCGAAAATTTGACAAAATGTAATTAATTCTGAAACTGTTAGAAGACTAAGATGCATGAAAATGGCTTGAGGTTTTGTTTTACGTTTATACATTTTCACGTACAAAATAACATAATAAACAAACAGATACAAATGTACTTATAAAATAAGAAGTTATTCCATTTAGTAGACACAATCAACCTTAACGTAAATCAGTGAGCCAGAACAGTACCATGTACAATACCAGGGGTTTTCAAACTGGGGAGAGGGTAGAAGGTTTTCAGGGGAGACGTGGAAAAGTGCATAGAAACCGGTGGGTAGAGTGGGTACACTCCACAATCAGGTGTACCAGCGGGTAGAGTGCCGTAACATGTGCGTACAGAACTACATCATTATTTTTATAGAACTTTTAGTTTTGGTCACAGTGCTCAAGGATAACATCTCTAAAGCATATGTTAGGGTCTAAATTTATTAAATAATACTCTTATCATATTGTAAAATAATATATATATATATATATATAACATTAAATTTTACTTAAGTTATGCAGTTTTAACATTTTTTAAAAATAATTGCTAGTTAGAATAAAGTCTACCGCTATAGGAATGCAGCATTATCAGTTGTAGAGTTAAATATATTTATATATCATTTAAATATTTATATTAAAAGTTAAATCCAATTATCTTGTCTTTAATTGCCCTAACCGCCTTCAATGTATTCTCTGATTGTAATTCTAGATCAAATATATATGGGAGGGTCACGATCCCATGTCAGTGTTATGAAGGGGGGACAGTGCCTGGGAGCTTGAGAACCCCATTTGATTTACCATGTGACGACGAACAATCTCCCACGCCCAATCGCTTCAGGAACACCGCAGACTTATAAGAGCACTGTAATATGTACGTATGTAACTATATATATATATATATATATATATATATATATATATATATATATATATATATATATATATATATATATTGTTCTCCTTGGATGAATTTTTCTTGTTTTATGTATACACAATTACATGACACTTTCATAAACAAAAATTTTAATTTATTTTAGTTTTCATCACACATTGAAGCTTTTCGCTGATTGGCAGTATCAGCATTATCAAAATTTTTCAAGTACCTTATAGTTCTATGATTACATCTAGACTGTTCATATAATCGTACTATGCTTAAAATATTAATTATTCTTATCTGCTTGATTAAACCATCTTCAATATTCTGTATTTATATTAGTCTCTTATTCTTAAGATTTCATTGAATACGCTAAAATTAGTATTATTTTAAGATTTTACTTGTACTTGCTCCTCAATAAGTGTGTTTTAATATTATTTTTATATATTTCTAAATTTTCAATGACATTCATTCTTAAACCTTTGTTAGAATGTTTAATTAACTTCATAATATGTATCTTAGGAAAACATTTTTATTATCTATACAATGTGTTCCTAAATTTGATTTATATATATATATATTAGGTTTTTATATGCCTCTGATTGTACTTTATACCTTTCTTTTATTTTATTTTTAGTTTGTCCTACATAGTATTTTTGACACATTGTACGTTTCATAGAATAAATAAAGCTTACATACAACTTATTTACTTATTTTATTGTTTGTATAACAAACTAGTTTAATTAAATTGTCTATAAATAATTTTATAATTGGTTTAATTTCGTATCCGGTGAATATGAACTTAGACAAAATAGTTTCTTTAATATTAGTTGGGTAAATAATTTATTTGACATTATTATCTATTTTTTTAAATTATATTATTATTTAACTTAAAAACTGTTTCTTTTTTCGCATATATATATATATATATATATATATATATATATGTGTGTGTGTGTGTGTGTGTGTGTGTAATATATATATATATATATATATATATATATATATATATATATATATATATATATATATATATTTACTTCATGCATTTTTAGTGCAAAAATTAATTATTAGGACAGCTCGTAAAATACAAACAGATAAATTCTGTGAACATCATGCGAGTCTATGGTCGATTCTGTGTCATTTAGGCTATATATAGATAAGAATCGCAGTATCGCAAAAAAACCATGACCATTTATCAGGATTTCATGCGGTAGTTCATGCATTTTACAGTGCAAAAAGTTAATTATTACGACAAATCTGATAATACAAACAATGGATGAAGTCTAATACAAACACCATACGAATCTATGTCGGTTTTGTGTCATTTAACCTGTTTAAATGAGAATTCTATTTATCTGAAGAGATCGCAAAATTCCATGAACTATAGTTCATGCATTTTTTAGTGCAAAAAGTTAGTTATTACGACAACTCATACAATACAAACGATGGATGTATTCTGTGAACACCACACGAATCTATATTCTATTCTGTGTTACTTAGGCTATTTTAATAAGAATTCTATTTATCTGAAGAGATCGCAAAATTCCATGAACTATAGTTCATGCATTTTTTAGTGCAAAAAGTTAGTTATTACGACAACTCATACAATACAAACGATGGATGTATTCTGTGAACACCATACGAATCTATATTCTATTCTGTGTTACTTAGGCTATTTTAATAAGAATTCTATTTATCTGAAGAGATCGCAAAATTCCATGAACTATAGTTCATGCATTTTTTAGTGCAAAAAGTTAGTTATTACGACAACTCATACAATACAAACGATGGATGTATTCTGTGAACACCATACGAATCTATATTCTATTCTGTGTTACTTAGGCTATTTTAATAAGAATTCTATTTATCTGAAGAGATCGCAAAATTCCATGAACTATAGTTCATGCATTTTTTAGTGCAAAAAGTTAGTTATTACGACAACTCATACAATACAAACGATGGATGTATTCTGTGAACACCATACGAATCTATATTCTATTCTGTGTTACTTAGGCTATTTTAATAAGAATTCTATTTATCTGAAGAGATCGCAAAATTCCATGAACTATAGTTCATGCATTTTTTAGTGCAAAAAGTTAGTCATTACGACAACTCATACAATACGAACGATGGATGTATTCTGTGAACACCATACGAATCTATATTCTATTCTGTGTTACTTAGGCTATTTTAATAAGAATTCTATTTATCTGAAGAGATCGCAAAATTCCATGAACTATAGTTCATGCATTTTTTAGTGCAAAAAGTTAGTTATTACGACAACTCATACAATACAAACAATGGATGTATTCTGTGAACACCACACGAATCTATATTCTGTTCTGTGTTACTTAGGCTATTTTAATAAGAATTCTATTTATCAGAAGAGATCGCAAAATTCCATGAACTATAGTTCATGCATTTTTTAGTGCAAAAAGTTAGTTATTACGACAACTCATACAATACAAACAATGGATGTATTCTGTGAACACCACACGAATCTATATTCTGTTCTGTGTTACTTAGGCTATTTTAATAAGAATTCTATTTATCTGAAGAGATCGCAAAATTCCATGAACTATAGTTCATGCATTTTTTAGTGCAAAAAGTTAGTTATTACGACAACTCATACAATACAAACAATGGATGTATTCTGTGAACACCACACGAATCTATATTCTGTTCTGTGTTACTTAGGCTATTTTAATAAGAATTCTATTTATCTGAAGAGATCGCAAAATTCCATGAACTATAGTTCATGCATTTTTTAGTGCAAAAAGTTAGTTATTACGACAACTCATACAATACAAACAATGGATGTATTCTGTGAACACCACACGAATCTATATTCTGTTCTGTGTTACTTAGGCTATTTTAATAAGAATTGTATTTTTTGAAAAAATCGCAAAATTCCATGAACTACAATTCATGCATTTTTTAGTGCAAAAATTTATTTATTACGGTATCTCGTACAATACAAACAATAAATGAATTATGCGAACACCATACGAATCTATAGTCGATTCTGTGTCATTTAAGCTATTCAAAAAAGAACTTTATCTTATAAAAAAATCACAAAATCCTATGCAAATCCGACAACTCTAATAACACAAAACATGAATAAACTTTCCGATCACCACGAATCTATGGTCGATGCTGTATCATTTATAATTATATAAGATATCTATTTTTGAAAAAATCGCAAAAATTATTAACTATTGTTCATGCATTTTTTAGACAATATTTTAATTATAAGACAACTTATACAATACAAACAATGGATGAATTCTGTGAACACCATAAGATTCTATAGTCGATTCTGTAGCATTTAGGTTAATTAAATGGGAATTCTATTTTTGGAAGAAATCGCAAAATTCCTTGAACTTAATGTAATTTTTAGTGCAAAACATTTATTATAACGACAACTCTTGTAATACAAGTAATAGACATATTTTGCGAACACCATGCGAATATATTGTATATTCTATGTCATTTAGGCTATTTAAATTAAAATTCAATATTTTGAAAAAATAGCAAAGTTTTATGAACTATAGTTCATGCATTTTGTAGTGCAAAAATTTAATTATTACGAAAACTCATACAATACAAACAATTCATGGATTCTGCTAACACCATAAGAATCTATAGTCGATTCTGTTTCGGCTAAGCTATTTAAATAGGAATTGTATTTTTTGAAGGAATCCCAAAATTCCATGAACCACAGTTCATGCATTTTTTAGTGCAAAAATTTAATAATTACGATAAATCATACAATAAAAGCAATTAATGCATTCTGCGAACACCATAAGAATCTATAGTCGATTCTGCATCATTTAAGCTATTTGAATGGGAATTCTTTTTTTTGAAAGAACTGCAAAATTCCATGAACGTTAATGTATTTTTTAGTGCAAAAATTTAATTATTACAACTCATACAATACAAACAATTAAAGAATTCTTGGAGCATCATACAAATCTATAGTCTCTGTGTTATTTGAGCTATTTAAATAAGAATTATATTTTTTTAATAAAACCCAAAATTCCATGAACTATAGTTCATTCAATTTATTTTGGAAACTTGTATTTATTAAGACAACTCATACAATACGACCAATAAGTGAATTCTGCGAACACAATGCAAGTCTATGGTCGATTCTGTGTCATTTAAGCGATTTAAATAAGAATTCTATTTTTAGAAGAAATCGCAAAAATCCATGAGCTATAATAAGTGCATGCAATTTTACTGCAAAAATTTTGTTATAATGGTATTTCTTAAAATACAATAAATAGATAAATTCTGCGAACACCATGCGAGTCGGTGGTCAGTTCTAAATTATTAAGGCTATTTAAATATGATTTCTATTTTTTAAAGAAATTGAAAAAATCCGTGAACTACTATAGTTCATGCATTTTTTAGTGCAAAACATTTATTATATCGATAACTCTTATAATACAAATTATAGATATATTCTGTCATTTAGGCTATTTAAATTAGAAATCATTTTTTTGAAGAAATCGCAAAATTTCATGAACTTTAATTCATGCATTTTTTAGTGCAAAAATTTAATTATTACAACTTATACAATACAAATAATGGAAGAATTATGCAAACATCAAACGAATCTATAGTCGATTCTGTGTTATTTGATCTATTTAAATAGGAATTTTATTTTTTTGAAAAATTAAATAAAGGAAGAAAATACCGCAAACCGGAACCGTTACTCTCGACAGGAGGCCCATCGCCTGGAAGTCCTCGGTAAAGTACCTTGGCGTCATCCTCGACAAGAGACTATCCTTCTCCCAACCGGCTTCCTCAGTCCTCAACAAAGTCAGGGGCATCCGCTTCCGGCTTTCCCCCTCCTCTCCAAACGAAGTCCCCTTCCTATAAAAACCAAACTCCTCCTGTTCCTCATGCTGATTCGACCGGTCCTTACCTATGCCTCCCCCGTTTGGTGGCCAATTCTAAAGACGTCCTACCGAAAAAACCTCGAATCCATCCAATCCCGTACCTTACGTTCAATTTCCGGCAGCCCCTGGTTTCTTTCCAACAGCACAATCAGAAACTCCTTCCGCACCCCATCCCTGGCGGACTTCGTCCGTTCCCTCTCGGCAGGCCTCTTCGGAAAGCCTACCCTCACATCCGCGACCTCAGTGACACCACTGGACCCCCTCCTACATTCCGACCGCGTCCTAAAGTGGTGTTGGACCCTCCATAGCACCCCAAAACCAGCTCCCCCTCCCCCCATGGTGAATCATTTAATTAATGATACAGATAGATTAAGCGTAAAGATATTTTAGCTTTAAGTGATACGCCAACAGACAATTTAATATTTGATGTTTCTTTCAAATCTTGTTTAGTATAAGTTACCACTGCCGTAGGATAAGTGAATAGCCTGTAGTTCTTAAGAAACCATGTTAGACACAAATGATTCAGGACGTAGCCTAAGTAAACCATGTTAGTCTTTAAGGTAATATTGTCATGTATTTTTAAGTGATTTATGTTAGAATAAGTACTTTCTATGTTAATTTTATGCCAAAGCAAGCCCTGCTAGTCTTAAGTCACGGTTCAGTTAGTTTTTAAGGTTACATGTTAGATTTAAGAGACTTTCCCACAGAAATATGCAATGCCTGCCAAGAACCTCTAGCAAAAACGTCAGTCAGTCATTATCCTTAACAAAAATAGCTCACCCTACCGCCAACACAAACCTCCGTCCTTTCATCAAACGGTCAGCAGTGCTGTAAACACATTGATACCAGCAGCCAGTGTTAAACAACAGACGCTGCAAACCCACGGGGGCCACCAACCCCCTCCTACCTAATGACTGACCGACTGACAATTGTTAATTAAATTATTTATTTATTTATTTATTTTTATTCATCCACTCAAGTTCAAATACATTTTTGTAAACTTATAGTGGATGACACTTGATGTTAATAGTTTTTTTTTTAAATATTAATTCACAAAATAAATCTAAGGAAATAATTTTAGTTTTATATGAGAAAAACATTTCAAAAAAGGGGCAAGGTATGCAATGTAGTTATTTCGTTCCATTTGCCTTACAATACGTAATATCCTTTCATAAAACAGTTGGTTTTATATTAAAGGTTATGTGGTAGAACAGCTAGATTAACTCATAGGTTATGTTACTTTATTTATATTAATTGTAATTATTTAATAAAAGGTACTAAAATAATTTAATTCTTTGTTGACATAAGAAAGAAATTTATTTTAAATTATTTTTGTTTATATTACTAGTTTAGTCATATGGTATACTTTAAAGTAATATTAGATATCTTTTGCTCCAATTTACCTCAATATTTTCGCGTAAATAAACAGAAAATTAGGATTTTTGTTGAACAAGAATAAGGAAACGGATTTGATGAATGTGAGATGTTTATTTTATTTTTCCTGATTTAATAATTCTTATGTTATATATCGTAACACAATCACAATTAAGTTGTAATGTTGGAAATTAACTTCTATAAACATTATATCGTGTGAATGCTTCTTAAAAAATCCTGTCTTAGAATTTATCAGGTTGTGCAACAAATGCACGCAAAAAGTCACTTTTTTAACATTTGGTAAATTTGCATTTTTATTTCCGACTACGTTTTTTTTATTTCATTGAAAGACCATTTACAACTAAAATATATATTTCTGATGAACACTAGCTTCTGAAAATGGCAATTTATATGTTTGTTTAGTTAATTGGAGCTTAGCAAGTGAGAACTATTCACAAAGGTAAATTTCAAAATAATTAACTCAAAATCTCAACAAATATTGTTTTTTAATAAAACAAACTCACTAGTTTTGGCGACGATGTTGCCTTCCTCAGTATTAGCCAAGCACTGAGGAAAGGCGACATCGTCGCTGAAACTAGTATGTTGTGCAGTAGTGTGTTTTTTTTATTAAAAACTATTTTTTTGGTGAGATTTTGAGTTAAATATTTTGAATTTTACCTTTTTATATGTTTGTTAATTATAATGGTTTCCTAATTGTTAGTAATAGTTTCTTTTTGAAAGATTATTTTATCTAAAAACCTTTGAATTTCCTTACAACTGACGAGATATGTCATAGATGGAACGAGTAGTTCGCTTTCAGGATCAGCGGCCTGCAGACATCTCCAAATTGGGAACCATTGCTCTAGAATAGGCAAAATTAGATTTATCAACGTTTTTCGCTTAGCTCTAAAAATGCCTGAAATCAGCATTTTTTTAATAAGAAAAATAGTCACTAACAGCAAAATGAAGTTACAAAACATAAAATGAATACATTTCTGTATTTGCGAAGAGCATAAGACACAAGATATAGCAAAGTACTGGCTCAACTTATGTCGAACCTAGCTGCTATATATATATATATATATATATATATATATATATATATATATATATATATATATATATATATATATATATATCAATCTGCAATGACCACTGTGCCAAGATGTGAGAAATGGGCAGATACCTGACCTTCCATTTCCCCTAATCGGCGAAATATCCTACGTCACATCTGAAATCTTTTGCTATATCTTGTGAGATAAATACATTACACAAAAAATATTTTTCAAATCATAATTAAGTTTTTTAGATTTGGTTTTCAATATTGTTCTTTTTGGATTTTGGTGGTCATTTTAAAATGTCAGTGATAGTTCTACGTGGCCTAGTTCTTAAGATAGCATTTTTCGGCACTTAGAAAATTTTCACTGCACTCCCGTTTGTCAAATTTAGTTAGTTATTACAGTTTTATTTTATTTTTAATTTGTCCTAATAATAATTAATTAAGATTTTACTGGCTTCTTCACTCTTTACAACGTTTCATTATACAATAAATTAAAACCTTATTATTAAATTTGTTATTCAAAAAATTTGAAATTATTAGTTTCTCAATTTGAACGGCCATTTTGACCGTTACAACTTTCCCGTTTGAAAAGTCAAAAAATTGTATTTCTTAAAATATTTTTTACCAACTCAATAGGATATTAAACTCTTACAAACTATAATATCTTATCATCGAATACAATTTTGTTTATTCTATTTTATTCGTCCTCTGTTTGGTTTCTCCCTGAAACACGTCAAAATAAACACAATTAATACAAATCAATATTTAAAGAGTCTCACTCAAGTTTATGTCTTTATTGATATATTTTGTTTTTGTTTAGTTTAAACACATTTTCACTACACTAGTGGCTGTCATTTCCTTTATTTATTTTTAAAACGTCATTTTTATTTATTCATTTATCTCTAATTATGGAATCATAAACAATGACTTCTACACAAAACCTATTGTTTATAAGTTACATCACTACTTACTAACATTTAAATCTAAATCATTTCAAATTACATCACAAATATTCGATTCTATTGTTATGTCAGCTGTGGAGCTGACCCTTATTATCGGAATTTGTTTATGTTTCGATAATGCAAATCGTAGCGACCCACTATTACGTGAATGTAAGTTGCGAGGTCAATGAGCAGGCCTGTATAACGTTCCTTTTACAGTCCAATTTCTATCTCTCCTTTGCTTCCTACTTTTTCCGGCATGTTTGGTCTTAGCAGTAGCTCGCCATTGTTTGCTCAATAAACGTACTTCCTAGTCTTTTAAGATTTTATTGTTGTAATATTTGATATGTCAATTCAGTTATTAATTAATTTATGATAACCCCGCTTGGCTTTTGTCCGTTTTGTAGCTAGGTAGTCAACTTTAGATTTAGCGTTATTCAAATCCTGCTTATTTATGTTTTTACTGTAAATAATTTTGTTAAACATCTTGACAATTTTATTCTTGCCTGATTTCGCTTATTGCTTGTGTAACTTGTTTTATAAATGGAGCAATACTCTATTTTGGGAATACGGTTTTTGTTTTTCCATTTACAATTTTACATAATACATTTTTAGATATTTTAATATTGTTAAAATTGTTTATCTGGTTAATTACATGTAACAAATCAGGTTGTTGCTCCTGAGTTTGCCTCATGTCCCTAAACATTTTTTGTATTACCGTGGGACATTCTATTTTTATTTGTCCTATTTTAATTAATTTTAGACCCTTTTGTACTCTAACGTTTCCCATACCTTTTGGTACATCCGGCTTATTGAGTTACAAGGAACGTTTTATGAAATTGTTCCCCGCCCCTCCACTGGATGTGTCAGTGTGTCTTGGCAAACATAGTGCCTTCCCTAATCTTGAGCTCGTGTTTACATTTGTTCGACTTGCTGGGTCTTTCATTCAAAACATCTGAATACTTAATTATTAACTCTTGTAACTTAGACAATTCTTGGTTGTTATCTGTACTGTCTATTTTAATAGCATCCGGTCTTAAACATTTTTGATTCATCCCGCATTTTATTTTCTTTCGGCGCTTCGCCATACGCAATTGAGCATAACATTTGTACTTAATTTTTTTCTTTTGATTAACTTTATTTGGTTTATTTTGGTAAAGTTGATTTGTTGTTAATTTACCAGTAATTTTTTTATTTGCAAACCTCTTTGGTTTAGACTTAAAATCAGGTTTATTAAAACTAATTTGCTCTGGAATTTTTGTTTCGATTAACTGATTGTGCTCCCGACAATTAAGTCCTAACGTGTTGGAAATTTGTTTGTTTCGACTTCTAACCTGTAACACACTTTAGATGGTGTTACATATTAAAAATAAGTTTCAAAAAACAAACGCAAATAATTACAAAATGTAACAATAAATAAGTATATAAAAAAATTGTGAATTTGTAAAAATTAATCTATGGAGGATACTGACCTCTAGCGAGTAAATCTGAAACTAATAATATGCGCAGATCGGTGCGCGGTAATTAGGATGGAAGCGTGTTGGCCATGATTAGTCTCTCGATATCAAAATGTAGCCAGGGACGCACGTCTCGAAAGCCGAGGAGCAAAGAAATGTTTTTATTTTAAAGTGTATAGTTAATTAAAGTTTTATTTTGTTGTAGAGATGCTACGTATAACATATTTGTATTAAATCTCTTTGTCTCGTCCAAACCATGGCATCAACTGCACGTGCATTAAGATAGCAGAGCGAGGAAAAGTTTATTTTTTTTAAAGATGTAACAATTTCTTATATTCTTTTTGTTTAGTAGATGAAATGCTGCGTTACGGTAAAATGCCGGGACCAAATTCATTATTACGAGCGAGATGATACAATTCGCAGAATCATGGAACCCAAAGAACAACGCATGGCTTCATCAGTTGTAACAAAAACAGCTAAGTTGTAAAACAAATTAAGCAGTTTAGCGAACAAGTTGCTAATTTAACTTTTAAACAGTAATCATTCAAAATTTAAAACTTCAAACGTTCAATGCTCTATTTCTTTTTATTAATAATGTAGTAAATGTAATTTTTGGCGTCATGTTGTAGATTTTTTTATAAGTTGAAATTATAAAATTAAATATAAAATGAACACGCAAAGCAAACTCGAAAAAAGGGTTATTTCTCGGCCATAGATTTGTAGACAGTAAAGCTCTGAGTAAAGAAATTAATCTGTAATACTTAGAAAATGTGTAACTATCGTAGTATTTCTCTAATATGTAATTATGATCTAATACATTTTTCTCAATAAAGTAATGTTGATTGTTTGAATTAAAATTTTTTTAATTGAATTATTTAAGGAACACATAACTCTTACATTTCAATTAAATTTGACATTACAGGTCAACTAATTATGTAACTAAACCACTGCAATATTTAAAATCAACTTTAATTCCTCAGGAATTAAAGTTTATAATAAAATGTGTTACAAGCCATTTTTATTTAACTTGTTTATTCCTCCCTTCCTTAATTCGTCATCATTTAATTTGTTTGTTCTAGGTTTGGATAACCCGTTTTTTATTTTATTTAAATCAGTTAATTTAGTTAATTCCTTATTTTCGCAATTTATTAATTTTATTTTCCCTTTTTCAGTGCCTAAATTATCGCTTAGTTTGTGATATAATTTTGTGGTAGCTTTATTTGTAATTTTTGTTTTTGGCAATTTTTCGTCCTTTAATTTTTGAATTTGTCTTGATTTTAATTCTCGTTCACCGTTTGTATCGTTGCAACTATTTTTGTTTATTTTTTGGTTTTGGTTTTTGCTTTTGTCACACGCCCATTTCCGCTCTCGTTCGCCCACATCAAACCCTTGCAAGGTCATATTTTCATGACCCTTGCCGATGAATGGCTTCTCTTTCTCGCCACCTATTATCAAACCCTCCTTTTTCGGCTCTTGAGGTGTTATTTGTCCGTTTTTAATTGGTTTGCCTATATGAATTTGTTCTAATTTTGTTTCTCGTTCCACGTTTGTATCGTTGGAACTATTTTTGTTTATTTTTTTGTTTTGGTTTTTGTTTTTTGTCCCACGCCCATTTCAACTCTCGTTCGCACACATCAAACCCTTTCAAGGTCATATTTTTATGACCCTTGCCCATGAATGGCTCCTCTTTCTCGCCACCCATTATCAAACCCTCCTTTTTCGGCTCTTGAGATGTTATTTGTCCGTTTTTAATTGGTTTGCCTATATCAGTCGGGTTTTTTATTGTCTGGCTCGGAAAAAATGGGGTTGTAGTTACAAGTATATTTATTTTATTACATATTATTTCTTGATTAAATTTTTGTTTTTTTATCATTTATTGTTAGAAATTCTTAGTGCAGCAGATATCCGTCAATTTCGTAAGTGATGAACGATCTCTCCATATTTATTCGGGCTTTTAACGCACACAAAGCGTTTGCTCCCAAGATAAGGTCAACCCGCAGATTGTCCACTATGAAGAAAACAAACTCCTTTGTGTGTCCGTTTAGTGTCAGAGGAAGCATTGTTTGCAATTTGACCCTTTTATAGGTTGCTCCTAATGCTGAGACTATCCTTACCTTAGCTATTGGTAGCTCATACAATTGATTTCCATTCTGTTTTAAGGCTATATATTTTTCAGTTTTAATCACAGATATTTGAGCACCTTTGTCTATTTCCGCCATTATCTTTTTGTCCTTTATTGCACATACTATCACTGGACATTGATCTATTTGTTCCAGTTTTAGTAACAAATTGTTTCCTTCCTCCAACAGATCGTCCCGAATAGATGTGGAAAAACCGCCTAGGCTTATCTCATTATGACGGTAAACCGGCCATTCCCTTTGTTTCTTAATTTTATTTTTTTGTTATCCATTTGTCATCTCGAATCCCTAGCCTGGTTAACGGGTCTCCCTGATTTTTGCCAGAGATCCTTTTATTTAGTTTTTTGGTTTTTGGTCGCTTGGTCCGGGGATAGACGTTTTGGGACTTAGGTTTTTCGGATACTTATTATTTTGGTGTTGTGTGGAGTCACCATGGGACTTAAGGTTAGGGTTAGGTTGTTGGTGTGAATCAACCTGCCGCTGTTGACCACGTGGAGCGTTCCCGTTACCATTTCCGTTCTCCGTAACGTTGTCCAGCTATTGTAGGAAAGTTATAGCCTGTGTTATGTTACTCGTTGGGTTTCCTACGCTAGCTAACTGTACGTTACTGCTAAAATGCTTTATTAGCATGAACATCAAATGGCTTTCTGGGATTACAGGGTCTACGTTTTTCGCCCTGTTTACCATCATAATGAAATACTCTGCCATGGAGAATGGTCCATTGTCATGGTAGCGTCCATGGTTAACCTGTTTCCTTACCCTATCTTGTTGGTGGAAACTCCAGAAATGTTTTGTGAATTCCCGTTTGAATTCTGAATACGTTTCTGTGTTATTCTTTATGGCTTTCCACCATGCATCTGCTGCCCCTTTTAAATATCTCTCAACGATTTTACGTTTGGTCATCTCATCCATTATATTGTCGATCTCGGTGAATAAGTCCTCCATTTCCTTAAGAATGTTATAGGGTCTTCCTTATCATTCCACCAGAACTCAATTTTACGACAAGATGCCTCCCCATTTCTATCTATTATCCGCGGTAAGAAAACCTCTGTTACTACTCCTGTTCCAGCTGATTGTTTTACTTTTTCTACCTGTTATTTCACAGTCTTTACTTCCTCGTATATTATGTAATTTATCATTTAATTTGTTAGTTTTTTACTCTCTTTTAGTTTTTAATTTTTCAATTTCTGTCTCATGTTCATTTGGTTTTTCAATTATGTTATTTGTTTTAGTTTCTGACTCCTTTTGATAATCATCCATTTTTAACTGGAAAGCCTCCCATAATTTTTGTCTTCTATTTTTTCTTCTTGCCTTTCTTTTCTCTTAATTGCCTCTCCTCCGCCTTCTCTTTCTCTCTTTTTTCTCTTTTGATCTCCTCTCCCTTTGTTGTCTTTCTTTTTCTCTTAATTGTTTTTCTTCGTCTTTTTCCCTCTCTCTTTGTCATCTTTCTTTTTCTCTTAATTGTTTTTCTTCGTCTTTTTCCCTCTCTCTTTGTTGTTTTATTTTCTCTTCATTGTTTTTCTTCGTCTTTTTCCCTCTCTCTTTCTGCCTTCCCTTTCTCTTTTTCTGCCTTGAAAAAGGCCATTAATTTATCCATCTCGCTTTTTGATATTTTATTATTTTTATTCTATTATTTATTTAGATTATCTATTTATTTATATTTGATCGTCCTAGGCCAGACGGTTCCTCGCCCGTCCTATCATCTAATTATTTATTTATTTTTATATTTTAATTTTATTGGTACGCTTTTGTATTTTTCTTTAATTTAATTTATTATTCAAAAGGTTTAATTATTTTGTTAAACATTTTTGACTTCACTTATTTTGAGATTTGTCACAATCACGATTTATTTTATACATAATTTAATTATTTAATTTTGAAATAGGGTACCTGTTCAAAGTCCCTTATGTTCAGGCGCCAATTCTGCAACGTCCCCCACCTTACTCCTCTTCTTTTATTCTTCTTCTTACTTATTGGTACGCATTGCAACGTCCCCCCACCATCCTCTATTCTTTCCTTTTCTTTTCTTCTTCTTACTTATCGTAAAGTTAATAGTGTTACGGAGTTGTTACTTTTTATTCGCGCCTGCTTATCTCCGTTCTACTCTCGGGCTCATGTAGCCTTGAGCGTTCTTAAAATTTGTCTTGTGTTCACCCGTTATTTGCCACGCCTAAACGCAAGCCACTACCCGCTGATTTCTACCTTACAGCTTATATGAAAAAAATGGTTAACATGTTTTGTCGGGTCTTTAAATAGTCATACTTGTCAGTAAAGTAGTCAGCTGGAAAGAAACAATATTATTATGAATACACAAAATTTCCAAAGAATCTTACCATCTTAGAAGATCTGCAGGCACAGCAAGGGGACGTGCAAAATATGATCATGTTTAAGTTACCTTCTTTAAAGGCTCCAGTGTTCTTTAAACATGATCTCGTCTCTGGACTTCATTACAAAAAAAAACTAATTTTTAGAATAGCTCAATAAATTTGTTCTCAGGAGAGAACTCGTTTGAAGAAACATTAGGCCCTGAATTTTATATATATTTATTAATTAATTAAATTTAATTGAAATTGTGATTTGATTTAATAATCATTATTTATTAGTTGGAAAAAACTAAAAGTTTTATTTGATGTTCAACACAGGATAAATTTAAATACCAAAAGTTTTTATAATGCATTTAATTACTGGTTTTTAAAATTAAAAAAAATATATTTTCAACTAAAATACATTTGTCTCTCTCTTTACTAATTTTTTGCCTTCCTTATAATCACAAATAATTGCTAAACTTTTTCTTATATTTTATATATTTAATTTCTACAATTTATATATAATCCATTAAATACATTTACATATTTAAACAAAAAATCTTTCTTAATTTAACATTAAGAAATTTTTTATTCCTTGAATTGGTAAATTATACTTTTTATTATGAATAATTTTAAAATTTGTATAATTCTATAAATCTGGTATTCCTAAAAATGATTGGCTTATGGCCAAAACCACTTTGTTAATTTAATATTTATTATTCATTACTTAAGCATTTTTATTATACAAATTAATTTTACTGCATTTAACATTTATTTAAAAATTCAACATAGAGTGATCATTGTTTAATTTTTATTGATAATTTTGAATTTAATATTTTTAACTTACTAAATTTGATATTATTTAATATAATAGAGAAAATGACCTGCCAAGAATTTCCCTGCCGGTCCTAGAGTCCTCTCGTCTTGATTCCAGAACCCTGGACACTGGAAGTTGCCATCTTGGTCAGTAGATGGAAGTCCTTCTTCATTCTCCTCTTATCTTCACGTCCCGGGGGCTGAGTCTGAAGTCCTCGTCCGTGGATCGAATTAGACGGCAAAAACATGGCTATTTGGTTCCATCTGGCCCTTGGTTGTCCTAGGCACGGACCAACATTACGACCGTTCGACCGTTAGCACCTCTAATTAAAATTTTTTACAGACTGCCTTACAGGTCCTTAAGTTCCTGTATTTATTGAGCTATGTTACCCTACCATACCCCCCCCCCGCTCTTAGCTCGTCGCTATCTCCGTGCTTATTTTTGTACGGGCGGGTTGGACAACGTATTCTATTAAACCTGCATAATTTTGTTATCGGTTTTGGAATACTGAAAAATGTCTTTTTCTTTAAAATGGCTGTAACTTTTTTGTTAGTTAAATTTTTTAAATTTGGATTTCACTATTGTTCTTTTTGGATTTTGCTGGTCATTTTCAAATGTCAGTGATAGTTCTACGTGACCTAAGTTCTTAAGTTAGCATTTTTCGGCACTTAGAAAATATTCACTGCACTCCCAAATTTAGTTAGTTCTTACAGTTTTATTTTATTTTTAATTGGTCTTAATAATAATTAATCAAGATTTTACTGGCTTCTCCACTCTTTACAACGTTTCATTATACAATAAATTAAAACCATATTATTTAATTATTAAATTTGTTTATTAAAAAATTTGAAATTATTAATTTCTCAAGTTGAACGGCCATTTTGACCGTTACAGCATGTGTTCTTTAAGGCTACTTATGGCAGTAGCTGCATAACTACATTGTGAACATTTTTAAGGTTTCTCTCCTGAATGAGTAAGCATGAGTTTTTCAAGGTTACTTGATACAGTAGCTGAGTACCTACACTGTAAACATTTATAAGGTTTCTCTCCTGCATGGATACGTATGTGTTCTTTAAGGCTATTTGATGCAGTAGCTGCATAGCTACACTGTAAACATTTGTAAGGTTTCTCTCCTGCATGGATACGTATGTGTTCTTTAAGGCTATTTGATGCAGTAGCTGCATAGCTACACTGTGAACATTTGTAAGGTTTCTCTCCTGATTGAGTATGTTTTTTAAGTGAACCTGATGAAGTAGCTGCGTAAGTACACTGTGAACATTTGTAAGGTTTCTCTCCTGATGAGTACGCATGTGTATTTTAATTTTAGTTGATACAGTAGCTGAATAAAAACATTGTAAACATTAGTAAGGTTTCTCTCCTAAATGGGTATACATGTGTATTTTAAGCCTATTTGATTCAGTAGCTGCATAGCTACACTGTGAACATTTGTATGGTTTCTCTCCTGCATGGATACGCATGTGTTCTTTAAGGCTATTTGATGCAGTAGCTGCATAGCTACAATGTGAACATTTGTAAGGTTTCTCTCCTGATTGAGTATGTTTTTTAAGTGAACCTGATGAAGTAGCTGCGTAAGTACACTGTGAACATTTGTAAGGTTTCTCTCCTGAATGAGTACGCATGTGTATTTTAATTTTAGTTGATACAGTAGCTGAATAAAAACATTGTAAACATTAGTAAGGTTTCTCTCCTAAATGGGTATACATGTGTATTTTAAGCCTATTTGATTCAGTAGCTGCATAGCTACACTGTGAACATTTGTATGGTTTCTCTCCTGCATGGATACGCATGTGTTCTTTAAGGCTATTTGATGCAGTAGCTGCATAGCTACAATGTGAACATTGTAAGGTTTCTCTCCTGAATGAGTACGCATGTGTATTTTAAAATTACTTGATTCAGCAGATGCATAGCTACACTGTGAACATTTGTAAGGTTTTTCTCCTGAATGAGTATGCATGTGTTTTTTAAGGTTACTTGATTCAGTAGCTGCATAACTACACTGTGAACATTTGTAAGGTTTCTCTCCTGAATGAGTACGCATGTGCATTTTAAGGTTACTTGATTCAATAGATACATAACTACACTGTGAACATTTGTATGGTTTTTCTCCTGAATGAGTACGCATGTGTTTTTTAAGGTTACTTGATTTAGTAGCTGCATAACTACACTGTGAACATTTGTAAGGTTTCTCTCCTGAATGAGTATGCATGTGATTTTTAAGGCTACTTGATCGAGAGGCTGCATACGTACACTGTGAACATTTGTAAGGTTTCTCTCCTGAATGAGTATGCATGTGATTTTTAAGGATACTTGATTTAGTAGCTGCATAACTACACTGTGAACATTTGTAAGGTTTCTCTCCTGAATGAGTATGCATGTGATTTTTAAGGCTACATGGTCGAGAGGCTGCATACGTACACTGTGAACATTTGTAAGGTTTCTCTCCTGAATGAGTACGCATGTGTTTTTTAAGGATACTTGATTTAGTAGCTGCATAACTACACTGTGAACATTTGTAAGGTTTCTCTCCTGAATGAGTATGCATGTGATTTTTAAGGCTACATGATCGAGAGGCTGCATACGTACACTGTGAACATTTGTATGGTTTTTCACCAGTATGGCTTCGCAAGTGTACTTTAAGGGTGTCTAATCGATTAGCTGAATAATTACAATATACACATTTGTAAGTTTTTTCTCCAGAATGGGAATGCATATGGTCTTTAAGCTTTCCTGATTCCTCAGTGTAATAACTACAATATGAACATTTGTATGGATTTTCCTTAGAATGGGCTATAAAGTATTCTTTTACACTAACTGAGTGTCCAGCTGTAAAATCCCATTGTAGACTCTTACAAGTTCTTTTATGAATGTGTTTTTTTGAGTGGATTATAAGTTCATATATCTTTGTGCAGACATAATGACATTCTTCACATTTGAATAACTTATTCATGTGTTCCCTAACAGTCATCATGAGAGCAGACATCACTGGTGGTGTGTAATTATACACTGAGTGTCCATCTTGCTTATAACTGTAGTAATACATCACTGGTCTAGCAGAGCCTGGATACATGTTTCTATAGTTCTTCTAATTGTTCCAAGTTTAGAAGGCTGTTATCACGTTTTACAAACACCTGAAAATTTTAAAATAATCTATTTTAAATTTTGTACTATTCAACCTTAAAAAGCTATTATTACTAATTGCTACTTTAGAAAGACAATTCATACGAGTTAAACAGTTAATATACTGATATCAGTAATAACATTGGATTTATATGTCATCAGCTTCGCCGTGTGATGGTGTTTATTTTCCTGAGTATATTGTCTATGAGTGTATATTGGTAGCCGTTTTGTTAAGCGATATATTTTATGGTATTAAGTTCTTCGTCGTAGTCTTTCTGTAGCATAGGTATATTGATTAGGCAGTGTAACATATGATTAAATGCAGCGTGTTTGTGTTGTGTGGGGTGATTAGATGTATTATGTATGACCATATCGGTAGTTGTTGGTTTTCTGTATATTTTGAAATTGTGTCTGGTGTTATTTGGTAATGGTTAGGTCTAGGAATTTTATTTTATTGTTTTCTTCTAATTCGAGGGTAAACGTGAGGTTTTGGTGCATGGTATTAATGTAATTGTGTAGTTGTTTGATTTGCCGTTGAATAATATTAAATGTCGTCTACATATTGTATTGTTCTTTTTAAAATATTACTAGTATTTTACCACAAAATATTTCTGAGAACAAATAGTTCTAATTGTCACCGCGAGAAACCGACAGCTGGCCGATAATAAAACAGCTGATTGGGCCAAGTTCGAAAATTCCGGTATTGTTTTAAAAGGAAATAGAGTTACTCGTTGGGAGAAGCCCAGACTAGCGAATCGAGAGAGTGTTATCTTTTAGACAGTCAATAAATAGCTCCATAGCAGTAATGATGCTCACCAATATTACTATTAACCAATAGTCCTCAACCACATCCTCCGAAATAAACTACTAGCAGTGTACTTTCAATTAAACTTTAACAAATATCCTTTAAGACTCAAAGGAATTTACCTTAACTTTATGACGTATTAAGATTCGGTAAGTAGTTGATCTTTTTATTCCACGTAAATACGAATTTTTTTTATTGGTATTATTTTAAATTATTATATATTAATAATGTTTATAAATAATCTAGGATATATTTCGGTTGGAAAAGTGTTGTGGCATACCAATATTTTTAAAGTAATTTTTCATGTGTAAAATTGATACTCATGACATTATGAATAGTTTGCTGTGAACGTTTTTCAAAAACATTTTAAGTCCTTACTATTATAAAAAAAAGACAGTACAAAATATACAATTTTAAGCTTGTACTCAACACCCAGTTACATTATAATTCACATAAATCATGACCAAAACTATTAAAAAAAAACATCTATAACCCTAATCCTATCTCATCTAAATAAGTAATCTATTATGATTGAAATTGACAATAGTAAATATCTACAAGAATAGGCTTTCTCATTGAACAAAAAAATAATGTGTGCTTCTAAAGGTAAGTGTGACTAATATATTTTTATGTGTAGAGCTAGCAACTCAAGCTAAAGAAGGAATAAAATTACACAATTGGGTTTTTTATTGAGGTAAATGAAAATTGATATAAGTTAAAATGTTATGACAGTTTTTATTCAAATATAATTAATTTTCTTTCCATTCTGCAAGACATGGGAGGCAACTACAAATTTCAAATTATATAAAGTTTTCAAAATACCAAATGTAACAAATATGTTTGAGCAATAACTTTTTCAATATTCAACAATGGGGATAGGTTGTAACTTATGTGAAAAAATTTTGTAAAATGATAGTGTAAAGAGAAAAGTGGTTATAAAATTACATAATTCACTCAAAAACCTAATTACAATTTATGTTTACATTAAATGTGGGTTATAACAAGGGTGTTGAGTTATAATTTCTTTCTTGTTTAGATTGTAAAGTGAAAAGTAAATATAGCATATTCATAAATTATCTTTTAGTTGGCTAAGCAAATTCACATTTTAAAATATTTTGTTTGCAGTAGAGTCGCTTTTTTAGTCCTTGGCATTCCAAAAATTTTTTTTATTTTTTAAACAATTTTTTTTTTTTTGTCTACGCCATTGTTAAATTGTTTTTTCCTGGCTAAGCAAATTAACATTTAAAAAACTTTTGTCTTCTATAAAATAGCTTTATTAATCCTTGGCATTCGGAATGAAATGGAACTTTTAAATATTTCCCTGGTTCCAATAACAAAAACAGAATTCACCCTACGAGATAATACACTTTTATAAATACCATAAATAATGCTGACAATGTATGGCTCTAAGATGCTTAAGTTACTGCGACGTGATGTTTACAAGACCCTCCACATTTGTGTTCTGATATATCGATATGTTACATTAATTTCGATTTTCACATTACTTTTTGGTATATCACTAGTATTTATGTAATAATTCGACTTTTTTTACAATATAAAATATCATTCCTATAAATTTTGTTATAATTCATTAATTTTATAACATTAATACTTCAAAGTTACAGTGTTTTACTGTAATTGTAATAGAAGTATTCCGTATTAAGGTTTTTTTCATCAACTTAATTCAACAATATGAAGTATTATGTTTTCAATAATCGCTGTTTAATGTTTTTAATTTGGAAGGTAGTTTTTAAATACAAACTGAAAATAAAAGTCCGTCTATTTTTAATTGTTGCTGTAATTATATGTACAATTATAAGTATCATCGTATTTTCTTGAATTTTGTAGTACATTTCGTTCGGTGAATCTTATTAATCACTTAAACACTAGTTTATGACTATCTCAACTTAAAATTTAGTAAATTTAAGTACGTATTTATTTCTAACTTTACTTCCATGTTTATAATTTACAAAATTAAACTGTGTTTTAAGATAAATACTCATTGTTCATGTTTTGATGTTAATAGTAGTTGTGCATAATTAATTGAAAATATTTTTTTTATTTCCGTCTGTTTCTTAATTAATAGTAAATTATATATTCTATACTGTTACAGTATAGAATTGTTCTGTTTCGATTCTGTATGTTAGTTTTGGGTGTATGGATTTAAGGTCTTTTAGAAATATGTGTGCTCGGCGAGTGTTACCTTTATATAATGTTATGATATCGTTGACGTATCTGAACCAGTAAATTATGTTATCTGAGTATTTATTGTTTTGTAAAATGTGGTTTTGTTCAATATGGTGTGTGAATATTTCTGCTAAGATGCTAGTTATGGGGAAGCCCATAGGTAGGCCATCTTTTTGGTTGTAGAATTCGTTATAGTAGGTGAAGTAATTCTGAGATGTGATTAATTTTGTAAGGTGGATAATTTTGTCATTTTTTGAATGTGGTGTATTTGTGTCTATAAGCATGTTTTTGAGGATGTTGATGGTTTCTGAAATGGGTATGTTTGTATATAGATTTGATATATCGAAAGAGACTTAATAAAGTGGAATTGTGTGGGATATTTACGTTTTTTATTTTGTCTATTAGATTTAGGCTATTTTTTATGCTACAATGATTATTAAATTTTATATGGTTTCGGATAGTTTAGTTGAGGAATTTGGCTAGAAGATGAGAAGGTGTGGTTGATTAGTGGACGTATAGGGATGTCTGTTTCGTGTAGTTTGGGCAGGGCGTTTAGTTTTTTTTTTCTTGTTATTTTCCATACTATTACATGAGTGTTTAGTGGGTGACTTTTAAAGGTGTGCTCACTAGAGGTGTGCAGTACATTTGTGCTCTTCATGTTTCAGTGAACGATCTGTGTTTGTCCAATACAGAATTTATTGCAATCGGTGCATTGTAGTTTGTATATTTCTGAGTTATTGTATGTGTTAATGATATGGTCTAATAGCCGTTTGGCTTTTATTTGTTGTCTGTAAGTACATTATATCCTACTTTCATGAATTGGTGTGCTATTCTATTTGCTTTTATTTGTTGTCTGTAAGTACATTATATCCTACTTTCATGAATTGGTGTGCTATTTTATTTGCTTTTATTTGTTGTCTGTAAGTACATATATCCTACTTTCATGAATTGGTGTGCTATTTTATTTGCTTTTATTTGTTGTCTGTAAGTACATTATATCCTACTTTCATGAATTGGTGTGCTATTTTATTTGCTTTTATTTGTTGTCTGTAAGTACATTATATCCTACTTTCATGAATTGGTGTGCTATTTTATTTGCTTTTATTTGTTGTCTGTAAGTACATTATATCTTACTTTCATGAATTGGTGTGCTATTTTATTTGTTGTCTGTAAGTACATTATATCCTACTTTCATGAATTGGTGTGCTATTTTATTTGCTTTTATTTGTTGTCTGTAAGTACATTATATCCTACTTTCATGAATTGGTGTGCTATTTTATTTGCTTTTATTTGTTGTCTGTAAGTATATTATATCCTACTTTCATGAATTGGTGTGCTATTTTATTTGCTTTTATTTGTTGTCTGTAAGTACATTATATCCTACTTTCATGAATTGGTGTGCTATTTTATTTGCTTTTATTTGTTGTCTGTAAGTACATTATATCCTACTTTCATGAATTGGTGTGCTATTTTATTTGCCTTTATTTGTTGTCTGTAAGTACATATATCCTACTTTCATGAATTGGTGTGCTATTTTATTTGCTTTTATTTGTTGTCTGTAAGTACATTATATCCTACTTTCATGAATTGGTGTGCTATTTTATTTGCTTTTATTTGTTGTCTGTAAGTACATATATCCTACTTTCATGAATTGGTGTGCTATTTTATTTGCTTTTATTTGTTGTCTGTAAGTACATTATATCCTACTTTCATGAATTGGTGTGCTATTTTATTTGCTTTTATTTGTTGTCTGTAAGTACATTATATCCTACTTTCATGAATTGGTGTGCTATTTTATTTGTTGTCTGTAAGTACATTATATCCTACTTTCATGAATTGGTGTGCTATTTTATTTGCTTTTATTTGTTGTCTGTAAGTACATTATATCCTACTTTCATGAATTGGTGTGCTATTTTATTTGCTTTTATTTGTTGTCTGTAAGTATATTATATCCTACTTTCATGAATTGGTGTGCTATTTTATTTGCTTTTATTTGTTGTCTGTAAGTACATTATATCCTACTTTCATGAATTGGTGTGCTATTTTATTTGCTTTTATTTGTTGTCTGTAAGTACATTATATCCTACTTTCATGAATTGGTGTGCTATTTTATTTGCTTTTATTTGTTGTCTGTAAGTACATTATATCCTACTTTCATGAATTGGTGTGCTATTTTATTTGCTTTTATTTGTTGTCTGTAAGTACATATATCCTACTTTCATGAATTGGTGTGCTATTTTATTTGCTTTTATTTGTTGTCTGTAAGTACATTATATCCTACTTTCATGAATTGGTGTGCTATTTTATTTGCTTTTATTTGTTGTCTGTAAGTACATTATATCCTACTTTCATGAATTGGTGTGCTATTTTATTTGTAAGCTTGTTTATGTTGAACATTAATATTAACCACACATACAAATAATTGTAACCGAAGAGCAAAACTGCAGCGATCATAACAACAAAACGTCAGGCTGAAGAAGTCGTTAGACAAAATCGTTTCCTCCAAGTGTAAGTTGATAATTTTAGTAACTTTATTAGATTGTCTGGCCGCAAGTAATTTCATATTGTAATAAGTGACTAACAGGCAGCTCGTCATTTACACAATGACATTTTCGAAATTTAACTAAAAGTGTTGCTGTAGCCGGAAACTATAAAAATATATGAACTTTGAATGACAGTTTTCTTGTTACACATTTATTTAATACGATGTTTTATAAAAGAGATAATATAAAGTAATTGTTGCATTACTAAGTGAATACGAACTTACATGTCGCGTTTTGAAACAACCGTTTCAGTTATGCAGCTAACCATCTACCTAGGTTTTTTCAGCAAGCACGTTTCAGTGATTTTTTCAATGATGTGAGTCACGGATGAGACTGTTGCCTAAGTGTGTTGTAATAGTATGAGTCTGTTGTGGATTGCTGTTGTATGTTGTGTTACTGTTCATAAAGTAGTTGTTAATACTGTATGTGTTCAAATATAGTATTAGATTGTGACTGTGTTTTGTCGTTTAGAACGTATTGTAGATGGTTTTTGTGATCTTTGTATATCTCATAGTTTTCATTTGTGTTGAGTTTGTTGCTTTTTTCAATGTAGTGAAAGACTTTTAGCAAAGTGTCTGTATTTGTGTATGTGTGTTTTTCATGTATCGTATGGTGAGTTTCTCCCTATTTTACATATGTAGAAGCAAGGGCAGTCATTACATGTCATTTTTAATAATCTTGCCCTGCCTTGTTTTTGTATTGTGTAGGTGTTTTTCAAGTTATGTTGGATGTTTTGAATGCTACTTTGTATTTGAGTTTGTGGAAAGAGGAAGCTATTTTTCTGATGTATTGTGATATGTTGCTGTTATGTATTTTTGTGTTAGTATTTTGTGGTTTCTTTGTTAATATTTTTTTTTTACTACTTATTTATGCTTTTTTGTTACCATTATTAAAAACTAATTGATAAGCCTGTGTAACACTGGAAGATTTCAAGAAACAATAATTTTTAAGCTATAAATATGTCCTAAGAGACAAATATTAATTATTATTTAGTCAATATTTTGTTACTATTCAATGGTTATGACTTTATAAATAGGAGTTCATAAAGCAAAACTGTTCGATCTTCGGTAAACACTGCAAAAACTGAATTTGATTACTTTTTTATATAAAAATGGTTGTGTACATGTATTTTCTATTGGCCAAATAATATTAGCTTTAAGCTAATATAGTAGAATTTGGATAATTCAACGCTGAAAGCACTAATAGAGAAATTTTAAATATGAAAAATGGAATGCCGTCTTATCGAATCCAGCTTTCATAAAATAATTTGCTATTGTCGTTTCAGTTACTTTGGTCAATGTATTATGGCAAATTCTTGCTGCTTGGAAATAATTTTTTTATAATTTTGTTGGTGTTTATAAAATATTTTTTTTTTTACCATAACAAAATTCAGATAGGTCTGCTTAATTGTAATGGATCGTATTTATTTCTGAGAACTCTGTAACAACGTTAAGGATTGCTGATATGCACAAGATAACGCAATGGCATACAAACATCCATATTTTACGATAGGCTATGTGTCAGCACTCGTTTCCTTCAAGATAACGCAATGAATGGTTTACAAACATCCACGGCCAGACATATTGATCGACATATTGAAAGGCGAGAGATAGAAGAAATTGAAGACAGACCAGTCGTAAAAAACAAAATAAAAACATTTGGCGAGGCTTTAATGAAAATTTGTGAATTAGAAGATTTCGCGGTACGTATTAACAGCCCGGAAATGCGCCACCATTTGTTATAACTAAAAACAATAACTGAAACACAAGCAAGTAAAACTAACCTTTTAAAACAAAAGTCAATGCTAGATTTTTTCAAGCCTAATTGATTTTCTTTAATTTTTACGTAAGCCTACTATGTACAGTATTTATCCTAAATACAGTAAGAGGAAAATATAGTTTTTAATAAATTGCATCATTAATTCATAAATTTTGTTGACAAGTGTATAAGTGTTTTAGTTTTATAGTTTTAGTGTTTTCTATTAAAATGTTTTGTGGAGAAGGATAAAAGGATGCTGAATTAAAAGGTAAGATTTTTATTATGTAATGTAGGTTTTAACATTTTCTGTAGTGTGCATAGCCAACACACCTAGAAAACAAGGTTTGCGAGTTGTGACGTCACAGGGCACAGGCTACGGGCTGTCATTAGGCAATCAAGACAACCGATATTAAAGTTAAATGACGTTTATTTAGACGTTAAAATGTGATAGTTTTCTTGTGATTTAAATACACTTGCTTTATATGTTGAAGTGTTATCTCTGTAGGAAATAAACAGTCAGTACTTAATTGGAAATAAATAATTAAATTAAATACTGTATTAGAACAAATGTAGACACGATGACAATTAATGGTCCGTTATCTATGTGGTGTTGGTGCAGCGCCATACAGCTGATCAGTAGAAATAATAGTCTTATAGCTAAGAATCCCCACGGCCTACCCTCACCCCAACGCTAAAAATATACTCTGCAAACGTTTCGTGATGGTATTACCATCATACAGTACACTACTACTGTATAAGCCGGAAACCTGTCTTAGACGGAAAAAATGCCGGTCCCAATGGATTCCGGCTTAAACAGGTTTCACTATACTACACAAGAACAAAGTACATATTTTTTGTCAATTCATAGTGTTATTCATCATACAAAACTGGGATAAACTGACTGCTTTTGTGATGGTTAACAGTAAAAATGTTTAGTTACACGTAAGTGTTATGAATTATTACAAACAACCTTTCAGTATGTAAGTTTTAAATGATAATTATATTAAATACTGTTACTTTAAATCATTATTTTATTCTTGAATTTTATAGTCCATTACGTTCGGTGAATCTTATTAATCACTTAAACAATCTAAGGCTTAAACAGTCCTAAGCGAAATCTTTCTACAACACACAGAAAACACCAAAACTCCTTACCTACACTAACAAAATACACCCAAAACTCCACTTCACTTCAGAAATTGAAACCAACCGATCCCTAAACTTCCTCGACCTAACCATAACAAAAATCCACACACAAAAACACAGCTTCAACATTTACAGGAAACCCATAACGACAGACACACTTATCCACAACACCTCAAACCACCCTATCCAACATAAACACGCTGTCTTCAGATCCATAGACTTAAAGAAGTCCCAATAACCACACAAAACATAAACAAAGAACTAGACACAATTAAATATTTAGCATACACAAATGGATACAACACCACAATAATAGACAAACTATGGTACAAAATACAAAAAAACACTAAAACTAACACTACAGACAGGGAAAACAGATACATCACATTACCATTCATAAACAAAACAACAAACAAAATAGCCCGCAAATTTCAAAAAACAGAATACATAAAAGGCATACAAAACTAATAACAAGTTACAATACAAAATACAACACAACACCAACAACAGGGATAAACTACAAGCACCAGGCGTATACAAACTGAACTGTGACGAATGTAACAAATTCTACATTGGACAAACAGGTTGCAGCTTTAAACAAAGAGTAGAAGAACACAAACAGAACACCAACTCAACATTTTACAACCACATAAAGAAACAGGACACAAATACAGACATTTACCATAACCTAGAAATCCTACACATCAACAAAAAAGGACATATCAATACACTAGAACAATATGAAATTTACAGACACACGAAAACACAAAGTACAAACATATTAAACGAACTAACACAATACAAATCACACATACTCTTTGATACTATCGAAAACCTACCTTAAAAAACCGTCACCACTTGACCCAATATCTCCAAGCAGAAGAAACTTATGAAGATCAGCAGTTAGCGATCGAAAACGTTCTGTCTCAGTAAGTTTTAACAAATTGTTTTAAGTCATTATTTTAGATACAAGCTTTAAATAAATCAAAATAATCCAACTTATAAAAACTCAATAAATTAGCAAACATTAATTATACACGATAAATTATAAAAAAACCAATAACAAACCATATACAATTTAAAAATGAGTATATGTTAAGTTAGCGGGGTGTAATATAAACTTATATAGAGCTGTGATATAAGTTTTTATAAACATAATTATTGTTGCGACATTTAAATAGTAATTGTACCAAATAATAAACGACAGTGAAAACCCGGTTGTTGACGATTAATGACAACAGATTTCATGACATTTAATGTTTAAGGCCATGGTAAATATTTAAATAGTGGTATTTTGATATCAAATTGTGAAAAAAGATATAATTTTTGCAAATATATATTGTAGTTAAAGAATACAGAGAAAACAAATTTAATTGAATTTATTTAATTGTAACGTATACTGCAACATAAACCTCCTTTCTCTTACTCTTCTTTTATTCTTCTCGTAACATTAATGGTGTTACAAAGTTGTTACTTATTATTAATTCAATAAACACCTGCTTATCTCCGTTCCGCTCTCGGGCTCATGTAGCCTCGAGCGTTCTTAAAAATTTGTCTTGTGTTCACCCGTTATTTGCTACGCCTAAACGCAAGCCACTACCCGCTTACCTTAAAGCTTGTATGACACCCCCCCCCCCAAGATGGTTAATATGTTTAGTCGGGTCTTTAAATAGTCATACTTGTCAGTAGATTAGTCAGCTGGAAAGAAACAATATTAACATGAACACACAAAATTTCCAAAGAATCTTACCATCTTAGAAGTGCAAAATATGATCATGTTTAAGTTACCTTCTTTAAAGGCTCCTGTGTTCTTTAAACATGATCTGCCAGTAGATCTCGTCTCTGGACTTCATTACAAAAACCAACTAATTTTTAGAATAGCTCAATAAATTTGTTCTCAGGTGAGAACTCGTTTGAAGAAACATTAGGCTCTGAATTTTATATATATTTATTAATTAATGAAATTTAATTGAAATTGTGATTTGATTTAATAATCATTACTTATTAGTTGGAAAAAACTAAAAGCTTTATTGGTTGTTCGACACAGGATAATTTAAATACTATAAGTGTTTATAATGCATTTAATTACTGGTTTTTAAAATTAAAAAAAATATATTTTCAACTAAAATACATTTGTCTCTCTCTTTACTGAAACAAATAAAAACATACACAAAACTCACAAATTAATCATTTATTTACTTGTAAGAGTTTCAATGACCAACTCATCATCATCAGTGAGTGTTACTACTACAAACTCTAACTCACAACTAGGGTGAAAGTAAGGTTACACTTCCGTATTTATACAGTAGGCGTTGCCACGCCCACTTGTCAAGTAGTAGTAAACTGCATGTAGCTCCAGAAGCTCTATGTCCATACTAGAATGCAAGTTTGCAGGGACGTAAAAGTAGATGTGTTAAAAAAAAACCTGCTCCAGATGTTCTCTTTTGTTGATCAAGTGAGCCATCAGTGTAAATTCTAACATGATCATTGTAGCTGGTATGTATCATTTCAAACATTTCAGAACTTTTGGATGTTTCTGTTTGCTCCTTCTGCTTGGTAGGTTCAAAGTAATTTTTATTCCTGACCAGGTAGTAGGCGGCTTGCGATAAAAAGCAAGTATATGAACAGGGACAGAATTTGGCAACAAGGCAGAAAGATCATTTGTTTAACTAAAGGATTGTTTAATTTGGTTAATAAGTTACCTGCATTGTAAAGGGTTTGAGAGTCTTTATAGTCAGAAACTTCAACCAGATCCATTTGTCAATATAGACTATGATGGGTATCATACCTAATTTCACCTGCATTGCAGCAATTGGGATGGTCTTAGTACATCCCAGGCTATATATGGTAGTTGAATAACTACACTGTGAACATTTGTAAGGTTTTTCATCAAAATTGCTGTACAATTGACATTTAAGGCTGTCATAATGATTAGCTGAATAAATTCATTGTGAACATTTGTAAGGTTTCTTACGCATGAGTCTTTTAATTCTACTTGATTCAATTGCGAATAACTACACTGATAACATTTGTAAGGATTCTCTCCTGAATGGGTCGCATGTGTTTTATAAGTGTACCTCATAAAATAGCTGAGTAGCTACACTATTAACACTTGTGAGGTTTCTCCCCTGAATGGATACCCATGTGTTTTTTAAGTGAACCTGAAGCAGTAGCTGAGTAAGTACACTGTGAACATTTGTAAACTCTCCTGAATGAGTATACATGTGATTTTTAAGGCTACTTGATACAGTAGCTGCATAACTACAGTGTGAACATTTGTAAGGTTACTATCCTGAATGGGTCGCATGTGTTTTATAAGTGTACCTCATAAAATAGCTGAGTAGCTACACTATTAACACTTGTGAGGTTTCTCCCCTGAATGGATACCCATGTGTTTTTTAAGTGAACCTGATGCAGTAGCTGAGTAACTACACTGTGAACATTTGTAAGCTCTCCTGAATGAGTATGCATGTGATTTTTAAGGCTACTTGATACAGTAGCTGCATAACTACAGTGTGAACATTTGTAAGGTTACTATCCTGAATGGGTCGCATGTGTTTTATAAGTGTACCTCATAAAATAGCTGAGTAGCTACACTATTAACACTTGTGAGGTTTCTCCCCTGAATGGATACCCATGTGTTTTTTAAGTGAACCTGATGCAGTAGCTGAGTAACTACAGTGTGAACATTTGTAAGCTCTCCTGAATGAGTAAGCATGTGTTTTTAAGGCTACTTGATACAGTAGCTGCATATCTACACTGTGACCATTTGTAAGGTTTCTCTCTTGAAGGAGTAAGCATGTGTTTTTTAAGGCAACTTGATACAGTAGCTGCATAACTACACTGTGAACATTTATAAGGTTTCTCTCCTGAATGAGTACGCATGTGTTGTTTAAGGCTACTTGATATAACTACACTGTAAACATTTATAAGGTTTCTCTCCTGAATGAGTACGCATGTGTTGTTTAAGGCTACTTGATATAACTACACTGTAAACATTTGTAAGGTTTCTCTTATGAATGAATACGCATTTGTTTTTTAATGCGATTCGATACAGTAGTTGCATAACTACACTGTGAACATGTCTAAGGTCCCTCTCCTGAATGAATACTCATGTGTTTTTTAAGGCTAATTGATTGAGTAGTTGAATAACTACACTGTGAACATTTGTAAACTCACCTGAATGAGTATGCATGTGATTTTTAAGGCTACTTGATACAGTAGCTGCATAACTACACTGTGAACATTTGTAAGGTTTCTCTCCTGAATGGGTATGCATGTGTTTTTAAGGCTACTTGATACAGTAGCTGCATAACTACACTGTGAATATTTGTAAACTCACCTGAATGAGTACGCATGTGTTTTTAAGGCTACTTGATACAGTAGCTGCATAACTACACTGTGAACATTTGTAAGGTTACTCTCCTGAATGAGTAAGCATGTGTTTTTAAGGCTACTTGATACAGTAGCTGCATAACTACACTGTGAACATTTGTAAGGTTACTCTCCTGAATGAGTAAGCATGTGTTTTTAAGGCTACTTGATACAGTAGCTGCATAACTACACTGTGAACATTTGTAAGGTTTCTCTCCTGAATGGGTATGCATGTGTTTTTAAGGCTACTTGATACAGTAGCTGCATAACTACACTGTGAACATTTGTAAGGTTACTCTCCTGAATGAGTAAGCATGTGTTTTTAAGGCTACTTGATACAGTAGGTGCATAGCTACACTGCGAACATTTGTAAGGTTACTCTCCTGAATGAGTAAGCATGTGTTATTAAGGCAACTTGATACAGTAGCTGCATAACTACACTGTGAACATTTGTAAGGTTTCTCTCCTGAATGGGTATGCATGTGTTTTAAGGCTACTTGATACAGTAGCTGCATAACTACACTGTGAACATTTGTAAGGTTACTCTCCTGAATGAGTAAGCATGTGTTTTTAAGGCAACGTGATACAGTAGCTGCATAACTACACAGTGAACATTTGTAAGGTTTCTCTCCTGAATGGATACACGTGTTTTTAAGGCAACTTGATACAGTAGCTGCATAACTACACTGTGAACATTTGTAAGGTTACTCTCCTGAATGAGTAAGCATGTGTTTTTAAGGCAACTTGATTCAGTAGCTGCATAACTACACAGTGAACATTTATAAGGTTTCTCTCCTGAATGGATACGCATGTGTTTTTAAGGCAACTTGATACAGTAGCTGCATAACTACACTGTGAACATTTGTAAGGTTACTCTCCTGAATGAGTAAGCATGTGTTTTTAAGGCTACTTGATACAGTAGCTGCATAACTACAGTGTGAACATTTGTAAGGTTACTATCCTGAATGGGTCGCATGTGTTTTATAAGTGTACCTCATAAAATAGCGGAGTAGCTCCACTATTAACACTTGTGAGGTTTCTCCCCTGAATGGATACCCATGTGTTTTTTAAGTGAACCTGATGCAGTAGCTGAGTAACTACACTGTGAATATTTGTAAGGATTCTCTCCTGAATGGGTCGCATGTGTTTTATAAGTGTACCTCATAAAATAGCTGAGTAGCTACACTATTAACACTTGTGAGGTTTCTCCCCTGAATAGATACCCATGTGTTTTTTAAGTGAACCTGATGCAGTAGCTGAGTAACTACACTGTGAACATTTGTAAGCTCTCCTGAATGAGTATGAATGTGATTTTTAAGGCTACTTGATACAGTAGCTGCATAACTACAGTGTGAACATTTGTAAGGTTACTCTCCTGAATGAGTAAGCATGTGTTTTTAAGGCTACTTGATACAGTAGCTGCATAACTACACTGTGAACATTTGTAAGGTTTCTCTCCTGAATGGGTATGCATGTGTTTTTAAGGCTACTTGATACAGTAGCTGCATAACTACACTGTGAACATTTGTAAGGTTACTCTCCTGAATGAGTAAGCATGTGTTTTTAAGGCTACTTGATACAGTAGGTGCATAGCTACACTGCGAACATTTGTAAGGTTACTCTCCTGAATGAGTAAGCATGTGTTATTAAGGCAACTTGATACAGTAGCTGCATAACTACACTGTGAACATTTGTAAGGTTTCTCTCCTGAATGGGTATGCATGTGTTTTAAGGCTACTTGATACAGTAGCTGCATAACTACACTGTGAACATTTGTAAGGTTACTCTCCTGAATGAGTAAGCATGTGTTTTTAAGGCAACGTGATACAGTAGCTGCATAACTACACAGTGAACATTTGTAAGGTTTCTCTCCTGAATGGATACACGTGTTTTTAAGGCAACTTGATACAGTAGCTGCATAACTACACTGTGAACATTTGTAAGGTTACTCTCCTGAATGAGTAAGCATGTGTTTTTAAGGCAACTTGATTCAGTAGCTGCATAACTACACAGTGAACATTTATAAGGTTTCTCTCCTGAATGGATACGCATGTGTTTTTAAGGCAACTTGATACAGTAGCTGCATAACTACACTGTGAACATTTGTAAGGTTACTCTCCTGAATGAGTAAGCATGTGTTTTTAAGGCTACTTGATACAGTAGCTGCATAACTACAGTGTGAACATTTGTAAGGTTACTATCCTGAATGGGTCGCATGTGTTTTATAAGTGTACCTCATAAAATAGCGGAGTAGCTCCACTATTAACACTTGTGAGGTTTCTCCCCTGAATGGATACCCATGTGTTTTTTAAGTGAACCTGATGCAGTAGCTGAGTAACTACACTGTGAATATTTGTAAGGATTCTCTCCTGAATGGGTCGCATGTGTTTTATAAGTGTACCTCATAAAATAGCTGAGTAGCTACACTATTAACACTTGTGAGGTTTCTCCCCTGAATAGATACCCATGTGTTTTTTAAGTGAACCTGATGCAGTAGCTGAGTAACTACACTGTGAACATTTGTAAGCTCTCCTGAATGAGTATGAATGTGATTTTTAAGGCTACTTGATACAGTAGCTGCATAACTACAGTGTGAACATTTGTAAGGTTACTATCCTGAATGGGTCGCATGTGTTTTATAAGTGTACCTCATAAAATAGCTGAGTAGCTACACTATTAACACTTGTGAGGTTTCTCCCCTGAATGGATACCCATGTGTTTTTTAAGTGAACCTGATGCAGTAGCTGAGTAACTACACTGTGAACATTTGTAAGGTTACTATCCTGAATGGGTTGCATGTGTTTTATAAGTGTACCTCATAAAATAGCTGAGTAGCTACACTATTAACACTTGTGAGGTTTCTCCCCTGAATGGATACCCATGTGTTTTTTAGGTGAACCTGATGCAGTAGCTGAGTAACTACACTGTGAACATTTGTAAGCTCTCCTGAATGAGTATGCATGTGATTCTTAAGGCTACTTGATACAGTAGCTGCATAACTACAGTGTGAACATTTGTAAGGTTACTATCCTGAATGAGTAAGCATGTGTTTTTAAGGCTACTTGATACAGTAGCTGCATATCTACACTGTGATCATTTGTAAGGTTTCTCTCTTGAAGGAGTAAGCATGTGTTTTTTAAGGCAACTTGATACAGTAGCAGCATAACTACACTGTGAACATTTATAAGGTTTCTCTCCTGAATGAGTACGCATGTGTTGTTTAAGGCTACTTGATACAGTAGCTGCATAACTACAGTGTGAACATTTGTAAGGTTTCTCTCCTGAATGAGTACGCATGTGTTTTTTAAGGCAACTTGATACAGTAGCTGCATAACTACACTGTGAACATTTATAAGGTTTCTCTCCTGAATGAGTACGCATGTGTTGTTTAAGGCTACTTGATATAACTACACTGTAAACATTTATAAGGTTTCTCTCCTGAATGAGTACGCATGTGTTGTTTAAGACTACTTGATATAACTACACTGTAAACATTTATAAGGTTTCTCTCCTGAATGAGTACGCATGTGTTGTTTAAGACTAATTGATATAACTACACTGTAAACATTTGTAAGGTTTCTCTCCTGAATGAGTACGCATGTGTTGTTTAAGACTACTTGATATAACTACACTGTAAACATTTGTAAGGTTTCTCTTATGAATGAATACGCATTTGTTTTTTAATGCGATTCGATACAGTAGTTGCATAACTACACTGTGAACATGTCTAAGGTCCCTCTCCTGAATGAATACTCATGTGTTTTTTAAGGCTAATTGATTTAGTACCTCCATAACTACACTGTAAACACTTGTATGGTTTCTCTACTGAATGGGTATGTATGTGTATTTTAAGGTTACTTGATTGAGTAGTTGAATAACTACACTGTGAATATTTGTAAACTCACCTGAATGAGTATGCATGTGATTTTTAAGGCTACTTGATACAGTAGCTGCATAACTACACTGTGAACATTTGTAAGGTTTCTCTCCTGAATGGGTATGCATGTGTTTTTAAGGCTACTTGATACAGTAGCTGCATAACTACACTGTGAACATTTGTAAGGTTACTCTCCTGAATGAGTAAGCATGTGTTTTTAAGGCTACTTGATACAGTAGCTGCATAGCTACACTGCGAACATTTGTAAGGTTACTCTCCTGAATGAGTAAGCATGTGTTATTAAGGCAACTTGATACAGTAGCTGCATAACTACACTGTGAACATTTGTAAGGTTTCTCTCCTGAATGGGTATGCATGTGTTTTAAGGCTACGTGATACAGTAGCTGCATAACTACACTGTGAACATTTGTAAGGTTACTCTCCTGAATGAGTAAGCATGTGTTTTTAAGGCAACGTGATACAGTAGCTGCATAACTACACAGTGAACATTTGTAAGGTTTCTCTCCTGAATGGATACACGTGTTTTTAAGGCAACTTGATACAGTAGCTGCATAACTACACTGTGAACATTTGTAAGGTTACTCTCCTGAATGAGTAAGCATGTGTTTTTAAGGCAACTTGATTCAGTAGCTGCATAACTACACAGTGAACATTTATAAGGTTTCTCTCCTGAATGGATACGCATGTGTTTTTAAGGCAACTTGATACAGTAGCTGCATAACTACACTGTGAACATTTGTAAGGTTACTCTCCTGAATGAGTAAGCATGTGTTTTTAAGGCTACTTGATACAGTAGCTGCATAACTACAGTGTGAACATTTGTAAGGTTACTATCCTGAATGGGTCGCATGTGTTTTATAAGTGTACCTCATAAAATAGCTGAGTAGCTCCACTATTAACACTTGTGAGGTTTCTCCCCTGAATGGATACCCATGTGTTTTTTAAGTGAACCTGATGCAGTAGCTGAGTAACTACACTGTGAATATTTGTAAGGATTCTCTCCTGAATGGGTCGCATGTGTTTTATAAGTGTACCTCATAAAATAGCTGAGTAGCTACACTATTAACACTTGTGAGGTTTCTCCCCTGAATAGATACCCATGTGTTTTTTAAGTGAACCTGATGCAGTAGCTGAGTAACTACACTGTGATCATTTGTAAGCTCTCCTGAATGAGTATGAATGTGATTTTTAAGGCTACTTGATACAGTAGCTGCATAACTACAGTGTGAACATTTGTAAGGTTACTATCCTGAATGGGTCGCATGTGTTTTATAAGTGTACCTCATAAAATAGCTGAGTAGCTACACTATTAACACTTGTGAGGTTTCTCCCCTGAATGGATACCCATGTGTTTTTTAAGTGAACCTGATGCAGTAGCTGAGTAACTACACTGTGAACATTTGTAAGGTTACTATCCTGAATGGGTTGCATGTGTTTTATAAGTGTACCTCATAAAATAGCTGAGTAGCTACACTATTAACACTTGTGAGGTTTCTCCCCTGAATGGATACCCATGTGTTTTTTAGGTGAACCTGATGCAGTAGCTGAGTAACTACACTGTGAACATTTGTAAGCTCTCCTGAATGAGTATGCATGTGATTCTTAAGGCTACTTGATACAGTAGCTGCATAACTACAGTGTGAACATTTGTAAGGTTACTATCCTGAATGAGTAAGCATGTGTTTTTAAGGCTACTTGATACAGTAGCTGCATATCTACACTGTGATCATTTGTAAGGTTTCTCTCTTGAAGGAGTAAGCATGTGTTTTTTAAGGCAACTTGATACAGTAGCAGCATAACTACACTGTGAACATTTATAAGGTTTCTCTCCTGAATGAGTACGCATGTGTTGTTTAAGGCTACTTGATACAGTAGCTGCATAACTACACTGTAAACATTTATAAGGTTTCTCTCCTGAATGAGTAAGCATGTGTTTTTTAAGGCAACTTGATACAGTAGCAGCATAACTACACTGTGAACATTTATAAGGTTTCTCTCCTGAATGAGTACGCATGTGTTGTTTAAGACTACTTGATATAACTACACTGTAAACATTTGTAAGGTTTCTCTTATGAATGAATACGCATTTGTTTTTTAATGCGATTCGATACAGTAGTTGCATAACTACACTGTGAACATGTCTAAGGTCCCTCTCCTGAATGAATACTCATGTGTTTTTTAAGGCTAATTGATTTAGTACCTCCATAACTACACTGTAAACACTTGTATGGTTTCTCTACTGAATGGGTATGTATGTGTATTTTAAGGTTACTTGATTGAGTAGTTGAATAACTACACTGTGAATATTTGTAAACTCACCTGAATGAGTATGCATGTGATTTTTAAGGCTACTTGATACAGTAGCTGCATAACTACACTGTGAACATTTGTAAGGTTTCTCTCCTGAATGGGTATGCATGTGTTTTTAAGGCAACTTGATACAGTAGCTGCATAACTACACTGTGAACATTTGTAAGGTTACTCTCCTGAATGAGTAAGCAGGTGTTTTTAAGGACACTTGATACAGTAGCTGCATAGCTACACTGTGAACATTTGTAAGGTTACTCTCCTGAATGAGTAAGCAGGTGTTTTTAAGGCAACTTGATACAGTAGCTGCATAGCTACACTGTGAACATTTGTAAGGTTACTCTCCTGAATGAGTAAGCAGGTGTTTTTAAGGACACTTGATACAGTAGCTGCATAGCTACACTGTGAACATTTGTAAGGTTACTCTCCTGAATGAGTAAGCAGGTGTTTTTAAGGCAACTTGATACAGTAGCTGCATAGCTACACTGTGAACATTTGTAAGGTTACTCTCCTGAATGAGTAAGCATGTGTTTTTAAGGCAACTTGATACAGTAGCTGCATAACTACACTGTGAACATTTGTAAGGTTACTCTCCTGAATGAGTAAGCAGGTGTTTTTAAGGACACTTGATACAGTAGCTGCATAGCTACACTGCGAACATTTGTAAGGTTACTCTCCTGAATGAGTAAGCATGTGTTATTAAGGCAACTTGATACAGTAACTGCATAACTACACTGTGAACATTTGTAAGGTTTCTCTCCTGAATGGGTATGCATGTGTTTTAAGGCTACTTGATACAGTAGCTGCATAACTACACTGTGAACATTTGTAAGGTTACTCTCCTGAATGAGTAAGCATGTGTTTTTAAGGCAACGTGATACAGTAGCTGCATAACTACACAGTGAACATTTGTAAGGTTTCTCTCCTGAATGGATACACGTGTTTTTAAGGCAACTTGATACAGTAGCTGCATAACTACACTGTGAACATTTGTAAGGTTACTCTCCTGAATGAGTAAGCATGTGTTTTTAAGGCAACTTGATACAGTAGCTGCATATCTTCACTGTGAACATTTGTAAGGTTTCTCTCCTGAATGGTTATGCATGTGTTTTTAAGGCAACTTGATACAGTAGCTGCATAACTACACTGTGAACATTTGTAAGGTTACTCTCCTGAATGAGTAAGCATGTGTTTTTAAGGCAACTTGATACAGTAGCTGCATAACTACACTGTGAACATTTGTAAACTTTCCTGAATGAGTATGCATGTGATTTTTAAGGCTACTTGAAACAGTAGCTGCATAACTACACTGTGAACATTTGTAAGGTTACTCTCCTGAATGAGTAAGCATGTGTTTTTAAGGCAACTTGATACAGTAGCTGCATAACTACACTGTGAACATTTGTAAGGTTTCTCTCCTGAATGAGTAAGCATGTGTTTTTAAGGCAACTTGATACAGTAGCTGCATAACTACACTGTGAACATTTGTAAACTTTCCTGAATGGGTATGCATGTGTTTTATAAGGCTACGTGATTCAGTAGCTGCATAACTACAATGTGAACATTTGTAAGGTTTCTCTCCTGAATGAGTGTGCATGTGTTTATTAAGGTAACTTGATACAGTAGCTGCATTACTACACTGTGAACATTTATAAGGTTACTCTCCTGAATGAGTAAGCATGTGTTTTTAAGGCAACTTGATACAGTAGCTGCATAACTACACTGTGAACATTTGTAAGGTTTCTCTCCTGAATGGGTATGCATGTGTTTTATAAGGCTACGTGATACAGTAGCTGCATAACTACAATGTGAACATTTGTAAGGTTTCTCTCCTGAATGAGTGTGCATGTGTTTATTAAGGTAACTTGATACAGTAGCTGCATAACTACACTGTGAACATTTGTAAGGTTACTCTCCTGAATGAGTAAGCATGTGTTTTTAAGGCAACTTGATACAGTAGCTGCATAACTACACTGTGAACATTTGTAAGGTTTCTCTCCTGAATGGGTATGCATGTGTTTTATAAGGCTACGTGATACAGTAGCTGCATAACTACAATGTGAACATTTGTAAGGTTTCTCTCCTGACTGAGTGTGCATGTGTTTATTAAGGTAACTTGATACAGTAGCTGCATTACTACACTGTGAACATTTGTAAGGTTTCTCTCCTGAATGGGTACGCAATGTGTTTTATAATGCTACTTGACACAGTAGTTGCATAACTATACACTGTGAACATGTGTAAGCTCCCTCTCCTGAATGAATACTCATGTGTTTTTTAAGGCTACCTGATGTAGTAGCTCCATAACTACACTGTAAACACTTGTATGGTTTCTCTACTGAATGGGTATGTATGTGTATTTTATGGTTACTTGATTGAGTAGTTGAATAACTACACTGTGAACATTTGTAAGCTCTCCTGAATGAGTATGCTTGTGATTTTTAAGGCTACTTGATACAGTAGCTGCATAACTACCCTCTGAACATTTGTAAGGTTACTCTCCTGAATGAGTAAGCATGTGTTTTTTAAGGCTACGATATACAGTAGCTGCATAACTACAATGTGAACATTTGTAAGGTTTCTCTCCTGAATGAGTAAGCATGTGTTTTTTAAGGCAACATGATATAGTAGCTTCATAACTACACTGTGAACATTTGTAAGGTTTCTCTCCTGAATGGGTATGCATGTGTTTTATAAGGCTACTTGATACAGTAGCTGCATAACTACACTGTGAACATGTGTAAGCTCCCTCTCCTGAATGAATACTCATGTGTTTTTTAAGGCTACCTGATGTAGTAGCTCCATAACTACACTGTAAACACTTGTATGGTTTCTCTACTGAATGGATATGTATGTGTATTTTATGGTTACTTGATTGAGTAGTTGAATAACTACACTGTGAACATTTGTAAGCTCTCCTGAATGAGTATGCTTGTGATTTTTAAGGCTACTTGATACAGTAGCTGCATAACTACCCTCTGAACATTTGTAAGGTTACTCTCCTGAATGAGTAAGCATGTGTTTTTTAAGGCTACGATATACAGTAGCTGCATAACTACAATGTGAACATTTGTAAGGTTTCTCTCCTGAATGAGTAAGCATGTGTTTTTTAAGGCAACATGATACAGTAGCTTCATAACTACACTGTGAACATTTGTAAGGTTTCTCTCCTAAATGAGTATGCATGTGTTGTTTAAGGCTACTTGATAAAGTGGCTGCATAACTACACTGTAAACATTTGTAAGGTTTCTCTCCTGAATGAATACGCATGTGTTGTTTAATGCTACCTGATACAGTAGCTGCATAACTACACTGTGAACATTTGTAAGGTTTCTCTCCTGAATGGGTAAGCATGTGTTTTATAAGGCTACGTGATACAGTAGCTGCATAACTACACTGTGAACATTTGTAAGGTTTCTCTCCTGCATGAATAAGTATGTGTTGTTTAATGCTACCTGATACAGTAGCTGCATAACTACACTGTGAACATTTGTAAGGTTTCTCTCCTGAATGGGTAAGCATGTGTTTTATAAGGCTACGTGATACAGTAGCTGCATAACTACACTGTGAACATTTGTAAGGTTTCTCTCCTGAATGAATACGCATGTGTATTTTAAGGGTACTTGATACAGTGGCTGCATAACTACACTGTGAACATTTGTAAGGTTTCTCTCCTGAATGGGTAAGCATGTGTTTTATAAGGCTACGTGATACAGTGACTGCATAACTACACTGTAAACATTTGTAAGGTTTCTCTCCTGAATGAATACGCATGTGTTGTTTAATGCTACCTGATACAGTAGCTGCATAACTACACTGTGAACATTTGTAAGGTGTCTCTCCTGAATGGATACGCATGTGTTTTTTAAGGTTACTTGATACAGTAGCTGCATATCTACACTGTGATCATTTGTAAGGTTTCTCTCCTGAATGAGTGCACATGTGTTTTTTAAGGCTACTTGATACAGTAGCTGCATATCTACACTATGATCATTTGTAAGGTTTCTCTCTTGAAGGAGTAAGCATATGTTTTTTAAGGCAACTTGATACAGTAGCTGCATAACTACACTGTGAACATTTATAAGGTTTCTCTCCTGAATGAGTACGCATGTGTTGTTTAAGGCTACTTGATATAACTACACTGTAAACATTTGTAAGGTTACTCTCCTGAATGAGTAAGCATGTGTTTTTAAGGCAACTTGATACAGTAGCTGCATAACTACACTGTGAACATTTGTAAACTCTCCTGAATGAGTATGCATGTGATTTTTAAGGCTACTTGATACAGTAGCTGCATAACTACACTGTGAACATTTGTAAGGTTACTCTCCTGAATAAGTAAGCATGTGTTTTTAAGGCAACTTGATACAGTAGCTGCATAACTACACTGTGAACATTTGTAAGGTTTCTCTCCTGAATGGGTACGCATGTGTTTTATAAGGCTACGTGATACAGTAGCTGCATAACTACACTGTGAACATTTGTAAGGTTACTCTCCTGAATAAGTAAGCATGTGTTTTTAAGGCAACTTGATACAGTAGCTGCATAACTACACTGTGAACATTTGTAAGGTTTCTCTCCTGAATGGGTACGCATGTGTTTTATAAGGCTACGTGTTAAAGTAGCTGCATAACTACAATGTGAACATTTGTAAGGTTTCTCTCCTGAATGAGTGTGCATGTGTTTTTTAAGGTAACTTGATACAGTAGTTGCATAACTACACTGTGAACATTTGTAAGGTTTCTCTCCTGAATGGGTACGCATGTGTTTTATAAGGGTACTTGACGCAGTAGTTGCATAGCTACACTGTGAACATTTGTAAGGTTTCTCTCCTGAATGGGTACGCATGTGTTTTATAAGGGTACTTGACGCAGTAGCTGCATAACTACACTGTAAACATTTGTAAGGTTTCTCTCCTGAATGAATACGCATGTGTATTTTAAGGTTACCTGATACAGTAGCTGCATAACTACACTGTGAACATTTGTAAGGTTTCTCTCCTGAATGAGTGTGCATGTGTTTTTTAAGGTATCTTGACTGAGTAGCTGCATAACTACACTGTGAACATTTGTAAGGTTTCTCTCCTGAATGGGTATGCATGTGTTTTTTAAGGCTACTTGATTTAGTAGCTCCATAACTACACTGTAAACACTTGTATGGTTTCTCTACTGAATGGGTATGTATGTGTATTTTAAGGTTACTTGATTGAGTAGTTGAATAACTACACTGTGAACATTTGTAAGCTCTCCTGAATGAGTATGCATGTGACTTTTAAGGCTACTTGATACAGTAGCTGCATAACTACACTGTGAACATTGGTAAGGTTACTCTCCTGAATGAGTAAGCATGTGTTTTTAAGGCTACTTGATACAGTAGTTGCATATCTACACTGTGATCATTTGTAAGGTTTCTCTCTTGAAGGAGTACGCATGTGTTTTTAAGGCTACGTGATACAGTAGCTACATAACTACCCTGTCAACATTTGTAAGGTTACTCTCCTGAATGAGTAAGCATGTGTTTCTTAAGGTATCTTGACTGAGTAGCTGCATAACTACACTGTGAACATTTGTAAGGTTTCTCTCCTGAATGAGTACGCATGTGTTGTATAAGGGTACTTGATACAGTGGCTGCATAACTACACTGTGAACATTTGTAAGGTTTCTCTCCTGAATGAGTACGCATGTGTTGTATAAGGGTACTTGATACAGTGGCTGCATAACTACACTGTGAACATTTGTAAGGTTTCTCTCCTGAATGAGTACGCATGTGTTGTTTAAGGGTACTTGATACAGTGGCTGCATAACTACACTGTGAACATTTGTAAGGTTTCTCTCCTGAATGAGTATGCATGTGTTGTATAAGGGTTTTTGATACAGTGGCTGCATAACTACACTGTGAACATTTGTAAGGTTTCTCTCCTGAATGAGTATGCATGTGTTGTTTAAGGGTACTTGATACAGTGGCTGCATAACTACACTGTGAACATTTGTAAGGTTTCTCTCCTGAATGAGTACGCATGTGTTGTTTAAGGGTACTTGATACAGTGGCTGCATAACTACACTGTGAACATTTCTAAGGTTACTCTCCTGAATGAGTATGCATGTGTTGTTTAAGGGTACTTGATACAGTGGCTGCATAACTACACTGTGAACATTTGTAAGGTTTCTCTCCTGAATGAGTATGCATGTGTTGTTTAAGGGTACTTGATACAGTAGCTGCATAACTACACTGTGAACATTTGTAAGGTTTCTCTCCTGAATGGGTATACATGTGTTGTTTAAGGGTACTTGATACAGTAGCTGCATAACTACACTGTGAACATTTGTAAGGTTTCTCTCCTGAATGAGTACGCATGTGTTGTATAAGGGTTTTTGATACAGTGGCTGCATAACTACACTGTGAACATTTGTAAGGTTTCTCTCCTGAATGGGTATACATGTGTTGTTTAAGGGTACTTGATACAGTAGCTGCATAACTACACTGTGAACATTTGTAAGGTTTCTCTCCTGAATGAGTACGCATGTGTTGTATAAGGGTTTTTGATACAGTGGCTGCATAACTACACTGTGAACATTTGTAAGGTTTCTCTCCTGAATGAGTACACATGTGTTGTTTAAGGGTACTTGATACAGTGGCTGCATAACTACACTGTGAACATTTGTAAGGTTTCTCTCCTGATTGAGTACGCATGTGTTGTATAAGGGTACTTGATACAGTAGCTGCATAACTACACTGTGAACATTTGTAAGGTTTCTCTCCTGAATGAGTATGCATGTGTTGTTTAAGGGTACTTGATACAGTGGCTGCATAACTACATAGTGAACATTTGTAAGGTTTCTCTCCTGAATGAGTATGCATGTGTTGTTTAAGGGTACTTGATACAGTAGCTGCATAACTACACTGTGAACATTTCTAAGGTTACTCTCCTGAATGAGTACGCATGTGTTGTATAAGGGTTTTTGATACAGTGGCTGCATAACTACACTGTGAACATTTGTAAGGTTTCTCTCCTGAATGAGTACGCATGTGTTGTTTAAGGGTACTTGATACAGTGGCTGCATAACTACACTGTGAACATTTCTAAGGTTACTCTCCTGAATGAGTACGCATGTGTTGTTTAAGGGTACTTGATACAGTAGCTGCATAACTACACTGTGAACATTTGTAAGGTTTCTCTCCTGAATGAGTATGCATGTGTTGTTTAAGGGTACTTGATACAGTGGCTGCATAACTACATAGTGAACATTTGTAAGGTTTCTCTCCTGAATGAGTATGCATGTGTTGTTTAAGGGTACTTGATACAGTAGCTGCATAACTACACTGTGAACATTTCTAAGGTTACTCTCCTGAATGAGTACACATGTGTTGTATAAGGGTTTTTGATACAGTGGCTGCATAACTACACTGTGAACATTTGTAAGGTTTCTCTCCTGAATGAGTACGCATGTGTTGTTTAAGGGTACTTGATACAGTGGCTGCATAACTACACTGTGAACATTTGTAAGGTTTCTCTCCTGAATGAGTACGCATGTGTTGTTTAAGGGTACTTGATACAGTAGCTGCATAACTACACTGTGAACATTTGTAAGGTTTCTCTCCTGAATGAGTACGCATGTGTTGTTTAAGGGTACTTGATACAGTAGCTGCATAACTACACTGTAAACATTTGTAAGGTTTCTCTCCTGAATGAGTATGCATGTGTTGTTTAAGGGTACTTGATACAGTAGCTGCATAACTACACTGTAAACATTTGTAAGGTTTCTCTCCTGAATGGGTACGCATGTGTTTTTTAAGGTATCTTGACTGAGTAGCTGCATAACTACACTGTGAACATTTGTAAGGTTTCTCTCCTGAATGGGTACGCATGTGTTTTTTAAGGTATCTTGACTGAGTAGCTGCATAACTACACTGTGAACATTTCTAAGGTTACTCTCCTGAATGAGTAAGCATGTGTTTTTTAAGGTATCTTGACTGAGTAGCTGCATAACTACACTGTGAACATTTGTAAGGTTTCTCTCCTGAATGGGTATGCATGTGTTTTATAAGGCTACTTGACGCAGTAGTTGCATAGCTACACTGTGAACATTTGTAGGGTTTCTCTCCTGAATGAGTATGCATGTGTTGTTTAAGGCTACTTGATACAGTAGCTGCATAACTACACTGTGAACATTTGTAAGGTTTCTCTCCTGAATGGGTACGCATGTGTTTTATAAGGGTACTTGACGCAGTAGTTGCATAGCTACACTGTGAACATTTGTAAGGTTTCTCTCCTGAATGGATACGCATGTGTTGTTTAAGGGTACTTGATACAGTAGCTGCATAACTACACTGTAAACATTTGTAAGGTTTCTCTCCTGAATGAATACGCATGTGTATTTTAAGGTTACCTGATGCAGTAGCTGCATAACTACACTGTGAACATTTGTAAGGTTTCTCTCCTGAATGAGTGTGCATGTGTTTTTTAAGGTATCTTGACTGAGTAGCTGCATAACTACACTGTGAACATTTGTAAGGTTTCTCTCCTGAATGGGTATGCATGTGTTTTATAAGGCTACTTGATTCAGTAGCTGCATAACTACACTGTGAACATTTGTAAGGTTTCTCTCCTGAATGAGTACGCATGTGTTGTTTAAGGCTACTTGACGCAGTAGTTGCATAGCTACACTGTGAACATTTGTAGGGTTTCTCTCCTGAATGGGTACGCATGTGTTTTATAAGGCTACTTGACGCAGTAGTTGCATAGCTACACTGTGTACATTTGTACGTTTTCCCTCCTGAATGGGTATATATATGTGTTTTAAGGTATCTTGACTGAGTAGTTGAATAACTACACTGTGAACATTTGTAAGGTTTCTCTTCTGAATGAGTATGCATGTGTGTTTTAAGATTACTTGATTGAGAAGCTGCATAATTACACTGTGAACATTTGTAAGGTTTTTCACCAGTATGGGAATGCATATGGTATTTAAGCTTTCCTAATTCCTCAGTGTAATAACTACAATATGAACATTTGAATGGATTTTCCTTAGAATGGGCTATAAAGTATTCTTTTACACTAACTGAGTGTCCAACTGTAAAATCCCATTGTAGACTCTTATAAGTTCTTTTATGAATGTGTTTTTTTGAGTGGATTATAAGTTCATATATCTTTGAGCAGACATAATGACATTCTTCACATTTGAATAACTTATTCATGTGTTCCCTAACAGTCATCATGAGAGCAGACATTACTGGTGGTGTGTAATTATACACTGAGTGTCCATCTTGCTTATAACTGTAGTAATACATCACTGGTCTAGCAGAGCCTGGATACATGTATCTATAGTTCTTCTTATTGTTCCAAGTATAGAAGGCTGTTACCACATGTCTTATAAACACATCTGAAAATTGAGATATATTCCACTTTAAATTTTTTACTATTCAATTTTAATAACCTATTATTACTAATCACTACTTTAGAAAGACGATTCAAAAAAAAATAAACATTCAATATACTGATATCAGTAATAACATTATTAACATAATAACACACACAACACACAACACAAACACACACACACACTGAGACAAGGCCAAGAACAGTCTCAAATAGAAGATTTTGATTTTTAGGCCAAAATCTTTTTAAAATATTAATTTGTAAAAGTTTACAAATGATATTGCTGCTATGGAAAGTAGCAGTCAAGCAAGTGCACTATCTGTCTAGGAAAACAAGGCCAGTCCAAAGGGTTGACTTTTTTCACAAAATGGAGCAACTATAAATAAATTATTTTTTTCTTCTTGCATATAGTAATAAAATAAAATAAATTCTGGTTATTTATGAAAAGCAAAACGTAAAACAAAAAAGTCTTGACAAACCGATAAACCTGGTAGCACGGTAGGGGAAAGCAGCAAGGGGACTCGCAAATCAGCTTTCATTGGATCCAGGCTAGGGATCCAGCACATCATGAAAATAGGGATATGCCGGTTTACCAGAATTGGAATGAACGCTTTGAAGAAATCAAAGTCCCATATAAACCTGGAACGGTTGTTCATCACCTATGAGATAAATAGGCTTTTATTACAGCAGGACTTTATTAAACCGGCTGCTTTAACAGTAAAGCCTACAAAAGAAAAAGAAGAAGTACTGAAAGACATTGACATCAGCATACCACTATATTTAAGTAAGCCTGAAGCACATGGTGACTCAATTAAAAATAGCATAATAATACCCAATAAAGCTAAACGAGGAAAGGTTAAGTCGGAGTAGCGAGGAGGGGCTACGTCCAACGTCCTGTGAAGATGAAAGAGTTTCTCAAGGCGGTACTTTTAAAGAGCAAAAAAAGGCTCAAAAATACATTCAAAACAAAAATAAACAAATGAACAGGAAGATTCAGAAAAACTACATTATGAAAAAGCTAGGGGAAGAAACAGAATTAGGGTCATAGGAGATATATAGTTCACAGTGACCCAATTAAAACTAGCACCATAACACATGTAGAGCTAAATGAGGAGGGGTCATCGGAGTAGCTAGGAGGGGATACATCCAACGTCCTGTGAAGACGAAAAGGCTTCACAAGGCGGTACTTTTAAAGAGCCGAAATAAATGTTCAAAAGTACACTCAAAACAAAATTAAATAAAAAAAATCAGGACACCTAATATCACATAACATGAAATAACAAATTACGAAAATAATCTAACCATACTTGAAATAAATAATAATCCAATAGAATTAAACTCACTAGAAAAATACCACATTTATAAAAACACACACAACAATTTAATGAACCTACAGACCACATATACAGAAGACATACTATATAAAAACATCATACACGCAGATCAAGAGAAAATGCGTGTAACGTCAACAAATACCAACATCAAGGACCGAACATCGACACCAGAAAAATATCAGTGATTCAACAATGGTCAAGTGACCGAAAGGTGCCTCATCACTCAAGGTAAAATCATTGCACTTAATGGTGGATAAAATTACTTACAATAGTAATATATTAACTTCATAAAGTCAGTGCAACGGAAAAACAATGGATAACGTAAAATATCAAGAATATATATATATATATATATATATATATATATATATATATATGTGTGTGTGTATAGGTTAATTAATAATTTATAATAAATCAAATGTCCTGATATCTTTAGCGAAGTAAAGGAGACCGAGAACAATAAATAATTATTTTTTCGAAAATCCACACATTTAAATAAGTAGTTGCAAACATTAACTCCTGAAAGAGACATAAAACAAATTTTGAAATTCTTAAAGGGCTTTAATTAATTAAAATATCTATACTTTCATTATTACGAAAATATATTATTTATTAGGCTATTTAATATTTAAAAATAACTGTATTTTACTGTGAGCCATATTCAGTTAACGACAGCCTACTATAGCCAAAACAAATATAGCCTGAGCTTAAGACCTGTTATTCAAACAATAAGTTGAACTTTTAAAAGTTGGAACAAAGAACACTTAATGGAGCAGGAATAGCTTAAAAGAACAGTTTTGTTAATGAAACGACCCATTCTTAATATTTATAAAAGATGTCATGCCTGAATAAATCATAATCAACAGAGACGCTAAACTACAATAGATATAGGCCGTGAACAATAAGTTATGCTCTGTCTCGGCAGCTACTAGTAAGTCTGAAATGTGTACATGACCCCAATCTATTGTAACATCTTAAATTAAACCTATTTAAATAATTTTATTCTTTTAAATAAAACGTTTCAACAGTTTCTCAAATGTCTTAAATGGATTGCTTTGCATACAAAATCTTATTGTCAAGTAAACTATTATATTACTTTTATTTATTACTGAAGCGATGAATATTATATATCTCGTTAAGATCTAGTGGTATAGAAGTAAACGAAGTACTGTGTGGCCAGATGAGTCAACGATGTTGTCCATACTGTATTTGTCTGCAGGTTTATTGAAAGAAAGTTGGTGAATTTTCACCTTGTACTTAGTCACTGTTGTGTCAGTCTTTGTAGAGATTTTCATAGACACATTACCAAATTACACATTATGGTAACCAATACTGAATACTGCAATAAATTACTTTAGTTGTAGTTCATTTATCACCTTCCCTATATGCCATTTTCATAATTCTTTTGATTTATATTTTGGTGGTAAACATCAGTAATTTCAATACTTTCCACTCCAAGAATACCCCTGGATCCTTCCGCATGGACCACTATCAATTGATCACCACCTCTTACATGAGTATGTAGGCCTTCTGATGTGCCTTGTCATTAATTTGGAGTAGAATGCATTGTACAGACATACATTTTATCAGCATATACTATACAGCAGTTTTCACCTTCCTAACCATTTATTTCTCATTTTAAATTAATTTTGTGGATTCTGACATCCTCTCTTTCAATCAAAATTTCCTCTTACGTTTATCTCACCATTCAAACCTAATTCTTTGAGGGTTTCTTCAATATTTCTCCCTTTAAAATCTACGTGGTCTTGAACGTTTTCTTTCAGTTTTCCTACAGGGGGGAAACACTTTATTTCACTATAAAACCTATGCTCTGTACTTTGAATAATTGCATCATAAAAATCACCCATTGCTGTCACTAATTTTCCTATTACTAGAGTTTTAACCAGAGTTGCAAACATGCGTTCATCCAACACTACTTTCTTTTCTTATTTCCATGTTTTAACACTACCCAGTGACACATCACTTTCAACATTCTTTTATTAGAACAATGAAATTGTCGCTATTCAACTCTCGAGCTTCTTAACAAAACTCTAAGACATTAAAAATAATTTCACATGCCTGGTCATGAAGTTTTTATGTTTTACTAACTAACTATAGGAGCCATGTTACTTTTTACAACAGAAAACTAACGATCAGCACAATACCTTCACTTGGCCTCACTTACCATTTGGCAGTTGGGATGAACTTACAGTGCCAGACTTGTACAGTCTAATAATTTGCAAAACAGTTCCCTTCTAGGATCAGACCAGAAATGCTTAGTTACTGAAATAAGCTAGATCTTTTTATTGGTACACCAGTCACCAAAATAGACCTTTTCCAGCTATCCAGTGATAACCCAGATATGCCTGTCGATCTCTATATTTAATACATGCAACAGATCTGTAAAAACCTATTTTGATAGTTTTTGAATGTCGTGGAAGGTAACAGTAATATACAGTCACTTCACAGACAGTAGGGGAGCGGTAAGAGGGCAACATGCCTCAGTGGAGTAGGTATAGTCGATGTAAGGTGTGTTTGACTATAGTAGAACCCCTCAAATCCGAACCCAACCGAAATAGACCCACTTCTCTGTTGCAGCACTTATTTGCAGTTTCGAAGATTTTAGAGATGGTTGGCACCCAGGTTGCTGGAGTGTAGTCCCTTTCCTTGCTAGTTTGTCAGCTCTTTCATTTCCGAAAATGTTGACATGGCTGGGGATCCATTGAAGTTTGATAAGCCATCCTTTTTCTCCGAGTGTATGTAGAATTCGTCGGCACTCAAGTGTTCTTGGACAATCTGTTTCTGTGTTACTTGATGGGTAATGAATAGCTGCCTGGGAATCAACCAAAAAAACTGTGTTTATAGGCTGGTTGATCTGCTCTAGCTCTTTAGCTGCGGCCAAGACTGCAGCAACTTCACAGTCGTAATTGCTGAGAGGTGTACCCACTGGGAGAAAACCTTCAAATAGTCGACAAAAGTAGCCTGCTCCTGTTTTCCCTGTTCGTGGTATCGAGGATCTATCGGTGTATATGTGAAGCCATTTATTGAGAGGATAGTCTTCGGATATGATTTGATTTCCTTCTTTTTCCAACTCAATGGGTAACGATTTCTGTTTTGTAAGCTGATGGTTTCTTAGGTTGAACTTAGCTCCCGGAAGTTGGTTGAAAAACTCGTGATTGAGGAGTGGAAGTGGTTGAGGGGGGGATCTCGTACTTAGTTGCAAGCTATTTAAACACTTCAATGGGAGTTTTCTGTGTTTTACGCCTAGAGGAAGTTTGTTTATAGTTATCCCATTTGTCTTTGTAAACGCGCTTGTTTCTTTCCCAGAATTTAAGTGCAGTTTTTTCTCTGTGGACCTGTAGTGGTTGGATATTAGTCTGGGCTTCCATTGCTGCTATGGGAGTTGATTTTGGGGCTCCAGTTATAGTTCTCAGGGCTGTATTTTGTACGATTTCAAACTTCCTTGCTGTTGTAGAGCTAGCTGTGACCGTAACTTCGCTGCCGTAATTTACTACGGGCCTAATGTAGGTCTTGTAGGTTGTTGTAAGCACATCTTGGGAAGCACCCCACATAGTCGCAGTCAATCTTTTAAGGAGTATTGTTCTTTTTGAAGCTCTTTGTGCGCAATTTTGTATGTGCAGTTTCCAGGGGAGACACTGGTCCAAGGTTATTCCTAGGTATGAGGATAGGTCACTTTCTTTCAGGGTTGAGTTCTGATATTTCAATGATATTTGTGGTGGCTTAAGGGATAGTGTGAAGAGTTGGAAAATGGTTTTGTTGGATTTACTGTCATTGCGTTCACAGCCATCCATTGCTCGAGCTTCCTCAGTACCTGATTTAATCATTTTTCCAACACGGGGATAGAACCGCTGGTTGCCCATATTAGGAGATAATCGGCATATAGGAGTGCTTCTGCTCCAGGTATTTCTTCGATTGCCTCTAGGAGATCATTGATCATTATATTAAACAAGGCACAGCTGAGGGCAGCCCCCTGCGCAAGACCTTGTCTTTGTAAACAGAATTTTGAGGTTATGTTAGAGAAACAAACCCGTATTTGTCGCTGTGAAAGGAAAGATTTTATCCATCTGAAATTATTCCCGGTCACGCCGTACATTGCAAGTTTGTGAATGAGCATCGGACTCCATACAGTATTGTAGGCAGCTTTTAGATTGACCAAAATTGCAAGTGTTGACATCTTCCTGTGATATCCATCCTTAACATGTTGGGTGAAATTTAGTAAGTGGTCCATTGTACCTCTGTTTTTTCCGAAAACCAGCTTGTCCGCTGTTTATGATTCCGTAGGTTTCAGTGAATATGCCGAGTCTTTTCCCATGATATAATACGAAGGGCTACACTGTAATACTGAATCCTTTCATTAATATAGAATGTATTGACAGTAAAATATAATATTTAAAAAAAACATTAAAATATATGTTTCACTTAAAAAAAAAGAACCAAACACTGAACAATATTTTCACTTATAACCAGAATCTGAGGATGCAATGTTGCGCCACATCGCAATAGCATATCATTTTGTGTTGCAGCTGAATGTTGTTCTACATAACACAATGCAATGTAGAGAGTGTCGGCATGAGTAACAGCATTCATAGAGGCATCTTTTCCTCGCTATCGCTATCTGCTACACTCTCATCATGTTGATCCTGAACCATAGACAATATGTCATGCTAGGTATATTCTTCATCTAGTGTTGATCTACAAGCTGAAGCAACGATGCCATGTTAGGTGGGAGAAATATTGCTTTTATGTCTTTACATACTAACTGCATGTCTGAAGGTTGTGAAGGAGTGTTCTATATTAAAAGTAGAGCCTTTGGTGGCAGTACATTTTTTTCATTAAACTTTATTACTGAAGGAACAAATTTATTTTTAAACCACCCCTTGAAAATATTACCAGTCATCCACGCCTTACACCGATTTCTGTAATGAACAGGGAGGGCATTTAAGTTCATATGTTTAAAGGCTCATGGCTTGGCAGATTTTGTAATCACCATTAATGGTAGCTTATTTTTTCCCGCAGCGTTACTGCAGGGTAAAACTGTGAGACACTGTTTGCTCGTTTTAATACCTGGCGCAGAAGATGCCTCTTTAGAATCAAGAATTTTAGTGGGAAGGGCTTTAAAATTCAATCCCGTCTTATCCGCATTATACACTTGCTGGGGTGAGTAATTTCCGACGAAATCAAATCTGTGAATTTGCCTAAATTTAATATTCTTTTGCAGCAAGATTATCAGCTGATAACTTCTCTCCGCTTACCGTTAGTTGTCTAATTCCATGCCTTCTCTTCCATCTATCCATCCATTGCAAGCAGTTAATTCCAAACCACCGTTCATTAATTTCTTTAACTCTAATGCCTTTTCTTGTATTAATGGGCCACTAATAAGAACTCCTTTCTGCCTCTTTGTGTAATCCATAAAAATACAGACTCATCAATTTTTTCATTCACAGAAACTTTTACGTGATGGTGTTGTTCCAAGAACTGTGTTTCCATTTGCTTGCCATAATGCACTTTTAAAAAACTAAAATCCTCTATCCATAGAACAGCAACCCCACAGCACAACAAACACTGGACAACTAACTCGTCTTGGCTAGTCATGCTAGACAGATTACTTACATGCATTAGTCACGTACATGTACGTTCCTCACATCCTAATCTTATCGTTCCTCAGTGACAAGCAGATGGGTAAAGGCTACACAAACGAACCACTAACAGTAAACAAAGCAGTTCTATTAATAGGCTACGGAATCGTATAGGCTACAATACAGCTCATTACTTAAAGCTATCATTTATTTATAAACAGACACATCCATTAAATGTAAAATGAATGAAGGTCTACAGTACAGTATTGATTCAGAAATATGTAATGAATGCTCGAATTTTATTTGTTAATTTAAAAAACAAACTTGTGTCAAATGCAAAATACACAGCAAATCCGAAATCCGAACTTTTTCGGCAAATCCTAACCTTTCCAAATCCGAACAGCCTAAAAATCCAAATTAGTTGAGGGATTTGAGGGATTCCACTGTATTGTCTTTTTAAAATAGTAAATTCAGTGTAGTAGTGAAGACAGTACCACAGTATCAGTTGAATACCCTTAATCTTTCTTTAGGAATATTTAGTAAATTAATTTGTTCTGTAATGAAAGACAAACTAGAATCCAATTACACACAAATGGTGTTTTCTTTTTGCACATATCAATAGACATATCTTTGCTAAATAAAAAAGTTTCTATTTTCAAATTTCTGCAAATAACCACTGAAAATGTATCAGACCCTGGATCTTGTATTAATTACAATATAGTTACTTTGTTATTTTGAACAAACTTTAGCCATCCTTCTGGAATTTGAAAATTATCCAAAATGTCTATCAGTTCATTAAAATCATAAAAGCAGTTGGCTATGTTGTCTTGCAAAATTTGTTGCTTGCTTAGTTCTATAGTTAATCTGAATTTATTTTCAACTATATTTTACAACTTTTCTTCTCTACTTTCAGGCCTTAATAACATAGATATTATGTTTTATGTTACTCGAACTTAAAGACATGTTATAACACAACACAACAGCCAATTACTGTTCTCACATAGTACCCTGGCACCAGCAGATGATGAACTCAACCGCCTCAAGACTATATGTCACACAGGTTGTGACATCTGAGTGCTCTGGCCTAGTTCTCTATGAGGTACTGATTCTGTACCCAATGATATGATGATGACCATACAAATCCACATTCATTTGTGTTCCAAGAAGTTGTCTTTATATTATTATATTATTGACATTATTGTGTTAAGCTAAATATAAACAATATTGTAACAGTTTACAGATGTAGCACATTATAAGTGTATACTCAATTCTTATGAATACATAACAGAATATTTCTAAGAGAACTTGTCTACTGTCCTATATGCAGGACACTTCTTATTTGTTTATTTTGTATTAACATCAAACTGCTACAAGGATACTGCGGTCCAAATGATATTAAAAGTGACAAAAAACAATCAGCTTATAGAAATCTTAATGTCAAAATGACGGATATAATGAAAATAAAATTAGAACATTACTATTATACTGTGACAATGGGGAATCACACGCCCAACCTCTTCCAGGATCTACAGTCTAGAGATGAACAGTTGAGGCGCTTCATTCGAATGACTGAGTGGACCACAGTTCTATGAACAAGTATTGCTTTGAGTTAATGGAGATTTATTCTCTTACTTTTCAATAAATTAATATATGGTAATTATTGTTGTCATTTTTATAATTACTAACATATTTATTCTGTCACACAGCATCCATGCTAGAAACTTGAGACAGATACACCTTGAAGTACAAAAACGTAGGCGTGGAAGTGGTTATAGTGGGCAGAAGGTATGTAAGAAAAGAAATCACCATTTATTACCCAAAATGTCCAGTTAACCCTCCAGTGTATCTGATTAAATACTTTAAAACCAGACTAAACAAGGTTTTAAGAACAAATATTTTCCTCTATTTGCATGTTTATACTTATATAGTATCATTATAAGCTGAAAAAATAAGAGAAATTTTTAAATGCTTATTATTTAAGAGAAAAGTAGTATTAATGCATTCTCAGCAACACTGGGTTGGAAAAAAACTCTTCTAGAGCAAGAAAGTTATCTAAATTGAAAACACAAAAAGAATTCCATCTCGCACATAATTTGTGTTTTGTGCCCAACATTGGTTAATTTTTTCTGGTTTTAGGACTTCAGATTGATATAAGATTAAATTCCGGGATAAAATTGTAGATACCAGATAGAATTTGAATACAGGGATTTGGTTATGTAAAATAAGATTTTATACCTCATCATTTACTGGTATAAGTATGTCAACGACATTATCAAAATATACAATGAAAATGAAACTCAAGCACAAATATTTTCACAAAATCTAAATCTCATATACACAAAACTAAGATACAATATTGAAATGGAACAAAACAACTCCCTTAACTTTTTACACATTAAAATTACGAGTATAAACTAATCATAAATTCAACATATCCTGTAAACCCACCAACAGCAATATCAAAAGATGAGCCGAGGGAACGAGAACCAAAGGAGTTTAGTCTGGAAACAATACGGAAGAAGGTATTATGTCGGGCTCGGAATTGTTTTTGAACTGTGACTGTTGAATAGACAATGTGCGGCCAAACCCATATGGTGACGCCGAAATGTATAACTTGTGTTTTTCCGGAGTAAGTTTTAAGGGTACACCCCCTAAAATAGAACATATTAACATCAGTGTTCAAAGTGCTTTCTGTTTTCCAAATTATAATATTACACGTCGTGCTATGTTACGTGAACACTAAATGATATAAAATAATTTTGAACGCAAAATGAACTGTAAGTAGGCGTAAAGTGGTTTTGTAATGGCGAAATAAATATCAAGAATAGTTAAATAAAAATTAAAAGTTAAATAAAGCTTAGTAAAGCAAACTTTAAAAATGTATTAGGTAAAAATTACACTAGAATAGAAAGAGTTGATGATGACCATACAAATCCATATTCATTTGTGTTCCAAGAAGTTGTCTTTATATTATTATAATACTGACATTATTGTGTTAAGCTAAATATAAACAATATTGTAACAGTTTACAGATGTAGCACATTATAAGTGTATACTCAATTCTTATGAATACATAACAGAATATTTCTAAGAGAACTTGTCTACTGTCCTATATGCAGGACACTTCTTATTTGTTTATTTTGTATTAACATCAAACTGCTACAAGGATACTGCGGTCCAAATGATATTAAAAGTGACAAAAAACAATCAGCTTATAGAAATCTTAATGTCAAAATGACGGGTAAAATGAAAATAAAATTAGAACATTACTATTATACTGTGACAATGGGGAATCGCACGTCCAACCTCTTCCAGGATCTACAGTCTAGAGATGAACAGTTGAGGCGCTTCATTCGAATGACTGAGTGGACCACAGTTCTATGAACAAGTATTGCTTTGATATAATGAAGATTTATTCTCTTACTTTTCAATAAATTAATATATGGTAATTATTGTTGTCATTTTTATAATTACTAACATAATTATTCTGTCAAACAGCATCCGTACTAGAAACTTGAGACAGATACACCTTGAAGTACAAAAACGTAGGCGTGGAAGTGGTTATAGTGGGCAGAAGGTAGGTAAGAAAAGAAATCACTACTTATTACCCAAAATGTCCAGTGAACCCTCCAGTGTTCTGATTAAATACTTTAAAACCAGACTAAACAAGGTTTTAAGAACAAATATTTTCCTCTATTTGCATGTTTATACTTATATAGTATCATTATAAGCTGAAAAAATAAAAGAAATTTTTAAATGCTTATTATTTAAGAGAAAAGTAGTATTAATGCATTCTCAGCAACACGGAGTTGGAAAAAAACTCTTCTAGAGCAAGAAAATTATCTAAATTGAAAACACAAAAAGAATTCCATCTCGCACATAATTTGTGTTTTGTGCCCAACATTGGTTAATTTTTTCTGGTTTTAGGACTTCAAATTGATATAAGATTAAATTCCGGGATAAAATTGTAGATACCAGATAGAATTTGAATACAGGGATTTGGTTATGTAAAATAAGATTTTATACCTCATCATTTACTGGTAAAAGTATGTCAACGACATTATCAAAATATACAATGAAAATGAAACTCAAGCACAAATATTTTCACAAAATCTAAATCTCATATACACAAAACTAAGATACAATATTGAAATGGAACAAAACAACTCCCTTAACTTTTTACACATTAAAATTACGAGTACAAACTAATCGTAAATTCAACATATCCTGTAAACCCACCAACAGCAATATCAAAAGATGAGCCGAGGGAACGAGAACCAAAGGAGTTTAGTCTGGAAACAACACGGAAGAAGGTATGATGTCGGGCTCGGAATTGTTTTTGAACTGTGACTGTTGAATAGACAATGTGCGGCCCAACCCATATGGTGACGCCAAAATGTATAACTTGTGTTTTTCCGGAGTAAGTTTTAAGGGTACACCCCCTAAAATAGAACATATTAACATCAGTGTTCAAAGTGCTTTCTGTTTTCCAAATTATAATATTACACGTCGTGCTATGTTACGTGAACACTAAATGATATAAAATAATTTTGAACGCAAAATGAACTGTAAGTAGGCGTAAAGTGGTTTTGTAATGGCGAAATAAATATCAAGAATAGTTAAATAAAAATTAAAAGTTAAATAAAGCTTAGTAAAGCAAACTTTAAAAATGTATTAGGTAAAAATTACACTAGAATAGAAAGAGTTAAACTACAGATTTCTCCAAAATTATATAAAAATGCAATCAAATAAAAACTAAACTATCAAGACAAAGAAGACATCCTGTGCGGCCAAACAAAAAGGGACCTATGCGAAGAGAGAGTTAGGAGCCATGGAGGAAAGAGGGCGAGCCGAACCCCGGACAAGGATACACCAGATGGAAGACCAAAATACCAGCCCAAGTGCTGTTCAAATTAATGGTTCCTGTGGACTAGCAAACAAGACAGCACTGTCTTTGGTTGTCTCTTAAATTTTAAATTTCAATTAATTAAATTTATTTGGAATTAAAAAATTTTTAAGTCAATTTTAAATTTTTTTAATTTATATTTTTATCAGTTTTAAAGTATATTTAAATTAAAAGAAAAAGAGTTTAAAAAGACTAGAAAATTTAAATTGATTTAAACTTTTTTAAAAACTTCAATAAGGCGAGATTTACAAAGTAAACAGAAATTTTCAAAATGACTAACTATAATGACTAAAGGAAATAAGTTGAAATTTATAATAAGAAAATAATTTTTCAGTTGATATATGAACACGTTCAGATTTATAAGTCTTTTAGTTTTATAAAATGGTAATATTTCATATATTTTTTATAAAAATCATGTCGGTTTTTACATACGATTTTTGTTTCTGGGAAATGTTTTAATGACAAGATATGATTAATAGAAATTAATTCAGTAAATTAAATTTGAAAGTGGATAAATTTATAAAAAAGAACTTGGGTAAAAAAATATAAAAATTCAATTTTTAATTAAATAACTATATCCAAAGAAGATAAAAGTAGATCAAATCAAGATTGGTAGTAACAAAAATTTTAATTAAAATTTTATAGAAGTAAATGGGGAGATTCTATGATAATTTTGAAATAAAATTTTTGAATAATTATTTAAAATTCATGAAAGATAAATAGCACCACATAAGTAAAAAGAAGGAATTAAAACAAACCTTTGTTCAATATTACATATTTTTGAAGGTTATTATATATATTTTGTTCACGATAAAACGTTACAGGCTGAATTATTGAGTTGTTAAAAATACATGTTAGAAAATAAGTAATGTTAAATTATTAGTAAATATTGTCAATAATTTGAGAATTTTTAAATTAAAATTTTAAATTTTGAAATATTTTTTTTTATTTATGTAATTAAATTAATCATTAAAATTCCTATACTAGTAAATATAGTATTATATATATATGAATATATATATATATATATATATATATATATATATAGGTTAATAAAAAATTAATAATAAATCAAATTTATCGATATCTTAAAAGAAGTAAAGGAGACCGAGAACAATAAATAGTTAACATTTGTTGATTCCATCTTCGCGTGACACATCTCCCGAAACGGCCGTCCTCAACAAGCAAAGTAAGTGCTACTATAGGCAAGTCAAAACATTTTTTAAAAAGTGTAATAAATAGTTATTTAGTTTGAAAATCCGCACATTGAAATAAGTAGCTGAAAACATTAACTCCTGAAATAGACACATAATACAAATTGTGAAATTCTTAAAGGATGTTAATTAATTAAAATATCTATACTTTCATAAGTAAAAAAAATACATTATTTATTAGGTTATTTAATATTTAAAAATAACTATTTTACAGTGAGCCATATTCATTTAAAGACAACCTACTATAACCAAAACAAATATAGCTTGAGCTTAAGACCTGTTATTCAAACAATAAGTTGAACTTTTAAAAGTTGGAACAAAGAACACTTATTGGAGCAGGAATAGCTTAAAAAAACAGTTTTGTAAATGAAACAACCCATTCTTAATTCTACAATAGATAAATGTCGTGAACAATAAGTTCTGCTCTGTCTCGGCAGCTACTAGTAAATTTGAAATGTGTAAATGACGCCAATCTATTGTAACATCTGAAATTAAACCTATTAAAATGTTTTTATACAAAATGTACAAAATTGAATGCCCATACTGTAATAAAATATACATAGGCCAAACAAAAAAGAAATTAAAAGACAGATATCAAGAACACCTCAAGGCATACATCAAACCTGAAATTTATAACTCAAAATTAGCTACACATGCCATCAAAAACAAACACACATTCCCCACATTAAAAAACGTACACCTAATAAAAAAGTACAAAAAGCCCTCAAAATGACAATCTGGGAACAACTACAAATTTATAAACATAAAAATAATATCACTAACAAACAAATACAAATAAAATCAAAAAACGATAAATTGTTCAATCTAAAATTTACAAAATTAACCCCAAAACAAACTTAAAAGAGTCGCACAGTGCAGTGAAATAGAACATAACGATACACCACACCTGGTGACAACGGGAATTCCATGCAGCTCGGAGCTACTACAACCTCCGCTCAGTATGCCCGACGATGGAGACAAAACCAGTCTTTGAAAGTTAACTCGCATAAATACCAAGTAAGATTTTTGTTTAAGTACATATAGTGAAAGTGATATATATATATATATATATATATATATATATATATATATATATATATATATATATATATATATATATAAAGAACAAAAGTCTAAATACAAATACAAGAATTATAATTGAATTTACAATTCAAAGCTTTTCGTTGGCTAACAGTACCAACATCATCAGGAATATTAAACAATATTCCTGAATTGTTTAATATTCCTGATGATGTTAGTACTGTTAGCCAACGAAAAGCTTTGAATTGTAAATTCAATTATAATTCTTGTATTTGTATTTAGACTTTTGTTCTTTATTAATACACAAGAAAACATACTGTGATATTTATATATATATATATATATATATATATATATATATATATATATATATATATATATATATATACAGTGAAACCTCTTTTAAACAGACACATACAGTTCTCAATATTTTGTCCATCCATGACTATTTAGTGGAGGGGTGTTAAAGAAAGCCGAATTTTAAAAAAATATTACACTAATTATTCACTACAAACTTATCCAATACATAATAGGCTACGGTATTTAACTAATACTAATGCAATTATGTATTTAATACTAATACTAATGTATAGTATTTATTTAACATTGTAGACTACCTTTTTATAAATACAGTACGCAGTACAATAAATACTGTACTATTATTAAACATAATATTAAAAAGAAAATTTTTTTTTAACATTGAGACAATATAGTAATACAGTACTGTACATTAATTAAATTTATGACTTACTTTAGAGGCTAGCCTACAAATTTTTAAAATAAAGATTAATCGTCATTTGTTTTGATGAGAAGTGGGACTATACAACTTGATTTTCCTCATGCATAATCAGCTCAGAAATAACACTTAAACCAGCGGTGTCGGCTTTAGCATGAAATGATTTTTTTTAAGTCCGAAAGTTGACTTTGCACAGGTGCAACGGAGGATAGGAATGAATAAATGTGCTGCCGAGTATGCCCAGGCAAGTGTACAAATTCAATTCTTTATTGTATTCTTGAATTTTATAAAATTGAATTTTTAAAATCCCACCTAAAACAAATACACCTTAAAGCATCCTCCGCGCTCTTCCCAAAATTCACAAACCCAACGTAACCATCCGAGCCATCATCAACTACCAGAATGCCCCTGCACATAAATTAGCAAAACACATGGACAAAGTAATCAGACAATCCATGAACTTAAACACATATAAAAAACAGAACAAATCTCATAAATAAAATAAAAGACTTAAACATACCACACAATTCAACACTACCATCACTTGACATAACAAATATGTACACCAACATACCCATACCCAAAACACTCAACATCCTAGAAACCCAATTAATACAGAACAACGTACCTAAAACCCATGTTACCGAAATCATAAACATCCTAAAAATCATCACCAAACAAAACTATTTCACCCACAACTCAAACTTCTATTCACAACCAGATGGCCTACCCATGGGAAATCCTATCAGTAGTGTCCTAAGCGAAAGTTTTCTACAACACATAGAAAACACCATGATACTCACAAACAATACACACACACACACACACACACAAAATTATTTACTGACACAGATACGTCGATGATATCATAACACTATACAGAGGCAACTGCCGTCAATGCGAAAAACTCCTTACCTACACTAACAAAATACACCCAAAACTCCACTTCACTTCAGAAATTGAAACCAACCAATCCCTAAACTTCCTCGACCTAACCATAACAAAAAGCCACACACAAAAACACAGCTTCAACATTTACAGGAAACCCATAACGACAGACACACTTATCCACAACACCTCAAACCACCCTATCCAACATAAACACGCTGCTTCCAAATCCATAGACTTAAAGAAGTCCCAATGACCACAGAAAACATAAACAAAGAACTAGACACAATTAAATATTTAGCATACACAAATGGATACAACACCACAATAATAGACAAACTATGGTACAAAATACAAAAAAACGCTAAAATTAACACTACAGACAGGGAAAACAGATACATCACATTACCATTCATAAACAAAACAACAAACAAAATAGCCCGCAAATTTCAAAAAATAGGATACAAAAAAGGCATACAAAACTAATAACAAGTTACAATACAAAATACAACACAACACCAACAACAAGGGATAAACTACAAGCACGAGGCGTATACAAACTGAACTGCAACAAATGTAACAAATTCTACATTGGACAAACAGGTCGCAGCTTTAGTCGAAGAACACAAACAGAACACCAACTCAACATTTTACAACCACATAAAAGATACAGGACACAAATACACAGACATTTACCAAAACCTAGAATTCCTACACATCAACAAAAAAGGACCACATCTCAACACAGTAGAACAATATGAAATTTACAGACACACAAAAACACAAAGTACAAACATATTAAATGAACAAACACAATACAAATCACACATACTCTTCGATACTATCGAAAACCTACCTTTAAAACCGTCACCGCTTGACCCAACATCTCCAAGCAGAAGACACTGATGAAGATCGGCACATAGCGATCAAAAACATTCTGTCTCGGTAAGTTTTAACAAATTTACTAAATTCAAAGTTCGGATAGTCAATAACTATTGATTAAGTAATTATACATATCAAATTTCTACAGGCCATGGAGTGTGTATTAAGGCGTCCTAGGTGTCTGCAGAGGGATGCACGGAAGGTAATTATTTGCTACGTAACTATAATTATTTCCTACTTCACCATTATCTGTCTGTGTGAGTAGATTAGTTTTTAAACCCATTAAACTCAAGGTATTATGGAAAATATGATCCATAGCGGTTTTGAAGTAATGTTTAGTTAGAATTTTTTCATGTCAAGTGTTTTAAAATTAGTTCATAAGGTATCGCTTTTATTTTTTACATTAAATTATCTAATTAATTACATCTCACAATGGTCTACGCCAATATAAACCTAAACATTGCACAAACCGAAATCATCAACTCTACATAGGTGTTCTAAATAAAATGATTAGAATCAAACTGGTAAACAATATGTACATTCCAAACATCTATTATGGACAAGGACCACCTCCTGGTCTGTGGTGGACTAGATAAATAAAGGCAACAATAAAGGGTCATTGCCTGGATTGCATTGGGAGGCAAGATCTCGAATGGCGTAAGCCAAGTGAGAGCCATTGGAAGAAGTAGAAGAAGACATAAGTTTTCCAGCCAAGTGATAAATAAAATTGTTACAATCTCTCACTTCAAAATTGAATTCATTTAAATAAAGTTAAATATTGTTAAAAAATTAGGCCTGACAAATATGGTGAAAATTCTAAAATTTGTGTTAGTATCCAAGTATTATAAAAAAGTGATTAAGCCATGTGGTGTTATAAATTATATATATATATATATATATATATATATATATATATATATATATATATATATATATATATATATATTAAATAATAAATTTTAGATTCAGAATATGTATAATACTTATAATTAATGTAACAACTTTACTAGTTTGTAAACTCGACGACATTTACAACGCCACTGGAGTATTATGTATTTTTGTGAAAGTTACTTTATTTCACATTTTAAATGATAGATTGTAATGACATGTAGGCCTATAGCATGAACCGAGGGCGCAGTTGCTACAGCGCACTGCACTACGTCTAGATCTGTAATTTTATACATTACTATATACCTACATTAAAATATACCTACAAAGTATCCAGTCAGGTTAGATTTGGTAATAATTTTATTCAGAATTACTATCTATTTTTATTAAATTATAACCAAATCTATCCTGACTTGATACTTCATAGGTATATTTTAATGTAGGTATATAGTAATGTTGTATAAAACTATAACCAAACCTATCCTGACTGATTACTTTGTATGTATATTTCAACCCAATATAGGTATATAGTAAAATTGAATATAATTATAACCAAATCTATCCTGACTGGATACTTCGTAGGTAATTCACGAAAATAGCGGTAGTCGCACGTCGGAATAGCGGTAGTAGCACGTCTGAACTTACGTCAATAAAGGTTATGTTTTTAAAGTATATTTTAAAAAAACGGCGTCAGCGACAATTATTAATGTTAGATTCGTGTTTAGGACGTAAAAATACATAAGAAAAGTAAAAAAATTTAACGAAAATAGCGGTAGTCGCACGTGGGAATAATTACCCAGCCTTTTACATCACAATAATTATAATAGAATAATATATACTACTGCCTATACTATACATATTTGTATATTATAAGAGATGTACAATAATGACAAATGCTATTACATTGCTTACCTATTACAATCCAAATGGTCACAACAACTGATTTGGCGGATAAATGAAGCTATTAGCGAAACATCTGATTCTGAACCCTTCTTCTAAATGGATCGTTTCGCCCACCTCAAGTACAGTCCAATACTTGAATACTAGAACACTCACTACAGTCGAGTCGCAAAAAATCTAACAAGATCAATGTATAATTTTTTTTGTTGCTAAAATCGATTACGTGGGAACGGGGAATTAAGAATGACTTCTAATTTTAGATAACCCTATTTTTCAAAATCCAGTAAATCTTTTTCTTTTTTTAACAGAAAAGTAACTTTAGCTTTTAAACAGTTAATTCAATTAGCTTCAACTAGCTTCAATTAGAATCCCTCAAATCCAAACTAATTGGAGTTTTAAGGCTGTTCGGATTTTGAAAAGTTAGGATTTGCTAACTCCGACTTCACCTCTCCTCGTTTAGCCATATGGGTGTTATTGTCCTATTTTTAATTGGGTCACCGTGTGCTTCAGACAAGGGGTCTCCCCAGATTTACGAGGTGCGGAGACAATTTTGAAATTTGATACTCATTTAACTCGTTTTACATTCTAAGCAACTACAACTTTTATTAAGTTATACTTATTGATTAATATATTAACATTGCTATATCCATGGTCCCAACAATCAATCTTACCGGTAGCATTGTCTGTAGTTTGACCCTTTTTAACCCAGATCCCAACTCCGTAGCCAGATCAACATTAGCCACTGGAAGCTCATAGGACCCTTTGGACAGGCCTTGTTTTCCTAGACAGACAGTGCACTTGCTTGACTGCAACTTTCCATAGCAGCGATGTCATTTCTAAACATTAACAAACTAATATTTTAAATAGATATTGACCTAAAAATCAAAATCTTCCCTTTGAGACTGTTTTGGCCGTGTGTGTGTGTGTGTGTGTGAGTGTGAGTGTGAGTGTGAGTGTGAGTGTGAGTGTGAGTGTGAGTGTGAGTGTGAGTGTGAGTGTGAGTGTGTGTGTGTGTGTGTGTGTGTGTGTGTGTGTGTGTGTGTGTGTGTGTGTGTGTGTGTGTGTGTGTGTGTGTGTGTGTGTGTGTGTGTGTGTGTGAGTGTGAGTGTGAGTGTGAGTGTGAGTGTGAGTGTGAGTGTGAGTGTGAGTGTGAGTGTGAGTGTGAGTGTGAGTGTGAGTGTGAGTGTGAGTGTGAGTGTGTGTGTGTGTGTGTGTGTGTGTGTGTGTGTGTGTGTGTGTGTGTGTGTGGTTGTGTGTGTGTGTGTGTGTGTGTGTGTGTGTGTGTGTGTGTGTGTGTGTGTGTGTGTGTGTGTGAGTGTGTGAGTGTGAGTGTGAGTGTGAGTGTGAGTGTGAGTGTGAGTGTGAGTGTGAGTGTGAGTGTGAGTGTGAGTGTGAGTGTGAGTGTGTGTGTGAGTGTGAGTGTGAGTGTGAGTGTGAGTGTGAGTGTGAGTGTGAGTGTGAGAGTGCGTGCGTGCGTGCGTGCGTGCGTGCGTGCGTGGGTGCGTGCGTGCGTGCGTGCGGGTGGGTGTGGGTGTGGTTGTGCGTGTGTTGCGACGGACAATTTGGGGTCACATATTACCGTCGCAATTATATAGAAATTTCTAGTGGGGGGGTCTTATCTAGAAAATACATAAACTAGTGGGGGTTGTTTAGTGGGGGTAAGTCCCACCACAAGATGGAGGACACCACCCAACAAGTTTTATAATTATGAAATAAAATTAAATTTTTGGTAATTTGGAAATTTTAATAAAGAAAGTTATAAATTGTTTAGAAAAAAAAGTAAAGTTAACCAATGTTAGGAATTAAAGGCTTTTCAAATATAAATAATTAAAAACAAATAAATGGAATGTAAACATGAGTTAAGAAATTTGTTATGAACTTTGGGCATAAGGAGCAAAATAATATGGATTTTTCGAAAGTCAATGTTTTTTTATAGTAGTTTAGACCAACGCGTTAAAGAGTTAAAATAAATTAATAAGAATCAATTAAAATTAATTAATGAGAATCAATTAAAATTAGTTAATGAAAATGAATTAAAATTTATTAACGAGAATTAATTAAAATTTAAAAGGATTAAATGGTTTACAAAATTATTTGAAAATAAAATAAAGTGTTGTGATATGGAAGAAAGGGGACATAATTATTATTTGAAACAATTTCTTTGATTAAAATTAAAAGTGAATTATATTAGAAGTAAAGTAAACAAAAGATAATAGGGAGTAAATATTTTATCAAAGGTTATGTGTGTCTAGTAAATCAAATTTTAGATTAGGAATTTCAGATTTAGATGTAAGATATTTTATTTAATTATTTATAGAAGTAGAAAAAAATTATTTGTGGATAAACTTATGGTTTTGAAATACCAATTGTTTATTTAAAGTGGTAAATTTGTTTGTTGATAAACTTAGGGTTTGAAATATCAATTGTTTATTGAAAGGGGTAAAATTGTTTATTGATGAACTTATTTTTTTTAATGGATCAGTTGTTTATTTTAAAGGGTTAAAATTATTTGTTGATAAAGTTATGTTCTAAGAGATAAATTGTTTTATTTTATGTACAAGGGATTAAAATCAAATGTTCAAAATTTGTAGTCACATAAAGGGATTGTTTATTTCAAAGGGTTTGAAAAAGAATTTTAGAAGATAAAGACAGTTTTATTTATAAAATGAAGCAAATTTGCTTTTAAATATTAAAGGATTGGATAGAACAAAATTAAATAACAGTTTTCATTAAACATAATCAAAAATTATTTTTTTTAAAACTTTTGATTTTAGTGTAAATTCAGAAAGAAGTTCAATTAAGTTTGGATAGTAAAGGTATAAAAGAAAGGGTTAACTGCGATAAAGAACTACCACTGACGTTATAATGTTAACATTTTAAACAGAAAAGAAGAGATAAAGTAATTTTAAATAGAAAAGAATTGTTACAATTTTAAAGAGCTAATTAAAATAAGAAATTTACAAACTGTGCTGTATTTTCATAATTTAAGAAGAAAAATAAAAACATATTTTTACTAACTTGCAAACATAACAGTAGTGTATTTATTAAAACAGATTCCTTACACACTCCTAAAACAAAAAGGATCATTTCGCCATAAAGATGCCTTCAGATTCCTTACACACTGCTAAAACAAAAAGGGCCATTTCGCCATAAAGATGCCTTCAGATTCCTGACACACTCCTAAAACAAAAACGATCATTTCGCCATAAAAATGCCTTCAGATTCCTTACACGCTGCTAAAACAAAAAGGGCCATTTCGCCATAAAGATGCCTTCAGATTCCTTACACACTCCTAAAACAAAAAGGGCCATTTCGCCATAAAGATGCCTTCAGATTCCTTACACACTCCTAAAACAAAAAAGGCCATTTCGTCATAAAGATGCCTTCAGATTCCTGACACACTCCTAAAACAAAAACGATCATTTCGCCATAAAGATGCCTTCAGATTCTTTACACGCTGCTAAAACAAAAAGGGCCATTTCGCCATAAAGATGCCTTCAGATTCCTTACACACTCCTAAAACAAAAAGGGCCATTTCGTCATAAAGATGCCTTCAGATTCCTTACACACTCCTAAAACAAAAAGGGTCATTTCGCCATAAAGATGCCTTCAGATTCCTTACATTTCGCCATAAAGATGCCTACAGATTCCTTACACACTCCTAAAACAAAAAGGGCCATTTCGCCATAAAGATGCCTTCAGATTCCTTACACACTCCTAAAACAAAAAGGGCCATTTCGTCATAAAGATGCCTTCAGATTCCTTACTCACTCCTAAAACAAAAAATGCCATTTTGCCATAAAGATGCCTTCAGATTCCTTACACACTCCTAAAACAAAAAGGGTCATTTCGCCATAAAGATGCCTTCAGATTCCTTACACACTCCTAAAACAAAAAAGGCCATTTCGTCATAAAGATGCATTCAGATTTCTTACACACTCCTAACACTAAAAGGGCCATTTCGCCATAAAGATGCCTTCAGATTCCTTACACACTCTTAAAACAAAAAGGGCCATTTTGCCATAAAGATGCCTTTAGATTCCGTACACACTCCTAAAACAAAAAGGGTCATTTCGCCATACAGATGCCTTCAAATGAACTCATACCCTGGGAAATACACGCCCAAAGGGTTAAATCTCAGCAAGTTAGGTTACAGGAGAACAAGATGCCAAAGCAAAGAAGGAGAAGCAAAACTATAAAGAAGAGAGGAGAAGAATAAAACAACAAGAAAGAGGGAAGGAAATAAAGGATCAGGAAGAGAGGGAGAGAATAGAAAGGGAAGAAATGAAAGTTTTCATGGAGAAGATCACGGAGAACTTCAGGAGCCACAAAGAGGACATAAGTCAACACCTAATGAGCATGGACACCAAGGTGAACGTATCAGAGCGTGGGACTACCATGAGATAGCGGAACTCGAAAGATCGAATTCTTCGGGAAAGATAACGAAGATCCAATAGATTTCATCAAGGAGATGGAAGCGCTGTTCGACAAGGTAGACAAAATGCTCGAAGAGGAGACCAAGCCCAAGATGGTCGTGAGGAATTTACAAGGCACGGCAGAAGCTTCGTGGAAGGATGTACAACAGTTGGAGGACCAGTACGAGAAATTTAAAAGCAAGTTTCTCGGCAGGTACAGGGGTTTTGCTGCGCAGGAAAAGATAAGGCTGCAGCTGGACACGGGGAGGTATTTTAAGATGGGAAACATCAGGTCCGAATACTTTGTGGGCATGGTGATCAAGGTACTTGGTAAATAAGATAATGATACATTTCGGAAGGAAAGTAAAAAAATGCTCCAGCATATGGGGTTCATAGAGAATCAGTGGCCAACGCCATTGATTTCCTAAATAGGGTTCAGACCGAGAACGGAAATAGGGGGCCAAATGGAAGGGAAATACCACCAACGTACCAACAAAGGCCAACACATAACATCAGATCTCCGGTGGTTCCTATAATGAGCCCATGCAGACCTGGGATACCAGGTATCCGCAAAACCACACTCATGCACCCGTAAATCTCTCTAAACGGCTCTCCTCAACAAATATAAGTAAGTGCTACAATAGCCAAAGTTGTAAATATATATGTGTTAAGTGAAAACTAGTAGCTCACGTAAAGATGGAATCAACAAATATAAATATAAAAATTGTTTAACAATATTTAATTGGTTAAAGTTGAGTCTTTAGCAAAGTAACTGATTACAGTTGAAGCTAATTGAATTAATTGATTAAAAGCTAAAGTTACTTTTCTGTATTGTTTAAAAATCATTTATCACTTACACTTTAATGTACTTAAACATTGATCTTGTTAGATTTTTTTGCGACTTGACTGTAGTGAGTGTTCTAGTATTCAAGTATTGGACTGTACTCGTAGAGGTGGGCGAAAAGATCCATTTCGAAGAACGGTTCAGAATCAGATGTTTTGCTAATGGCATCATTTATCCAGTAAATTAGTTCATTTGCTGTGACCATTTGGATTGTTGTAGGTAAGCAATGCATTAGCAATTGTCATTATTGTACATCTCTTATAATATACAATTATGTATAGTATAAGCAATAGTATATAGTATTGTATTATAATTATTGTGATGTAAAAGGCTATATTAAGCTGCTATTCAACCAATTCAAGATTCAACTAATCATTGAGCTTAGCTTCTAAGGTTATGTTAATGGTTACCTTATGTTGTGTTATGTTAATTCTACATTGATAACTTCATTATGCCAATCAATATACATGCAACTGTACAGACTGAGCATTTTGTTAAAGTCTAAGATAGTGAGTGATACTTATCTAAACGGAGATAAATTAAAATTTTCAAAAATGGTTTTCAAGAATATATTATAAACAAGAAACGATAGTATTATTTACCAACATAACACAATAATAAATACAACTTTAATTTAAGAAAAAAATAATTTCAATGAAAATATAGGCCCGGTTTAGCAAACTAAACAATTACCATAATTCTGTATAGTAGCACTCAGCTGTATAACATTACATATACATACAAAGAAACAAGTTCGGATAGAATAGGTTGTAAATAAAATTAAGCATAAACCTCCTGCAGTAATTATTACGATCAGCGACTACTGCTCCGATCGGCGAAATGTATTTTTTCTGATCAATTTGACCTTGCTGAATACGAATCTGAAGTTTTTTTTACTGCAAACATATTTACATTTAAAAAAAAACCTAACCTAACCTAACCTGACCTCACCTGACTTTGGTGCTTACTAAGCGAATTTTTTTCCTCATAGATATTGGAACAGATAGATATTCCTAACATTGGAACACGAATATTAAATTTTTTCCATGAAAAGTTAATTTTTATACACATTTTTGATGTTACTCTGTAATAGCATGTATAGCGTGAACCATCTGTGCAGTAGCTACAGCGCACTGCACTACGTCAAAGTCAGTTTTAGAATCTAATTATTTAACTTTTGGTTATAATTTTATACAACATAACTATATACATGTATTAACATATACCTATGAAGTATTCAGCCGGGATAGATTTGGTTGTAATTTTGGTAAATATTTAGACTTATTGCCAATGCAGATAATTACAACCAAATCTATCCTGACTGCATATTTCATAGGTATATTTTAATGTAGGTATATTGTTGTTGTATGAAATTATAACCAAAAGTTAAATATTTAGATTTTAAGTTTAGTATTAATATGAACTGACTTTGACCTAGTGCAGTGCACTGTAGCTACTGCGAGGCCGGATCACGGTACAGAATAATATTAAAAATGTGCAAAAAATTAACTTTTCGTATTTTCCGCAGAAAAAAGTTGATATTCGTGTTCTAATGTTAGCAATGTCAAATCTATCAGGAAAAAAAATCACTGATTGGAGCGTTAGTAAGCACCAGTCATGTTATTTTAGGTTATCTTTTTAAATGTAAATATGCGTTTGCAGTAAAAAAACACCCAGATTCGTATTCAGTAAGGTCAAATTGATTAGAAAAAAAAATTTCGCCGATTGGAGCTCAATAATTACCCTTCCTGCATTTATACTGTCCACTGTATTTTTTTTGCTTTTGACAAGTCAAAGTTACCCATGTGTCCAAAGGTAAAAAAGACTCTCACAGATATTATAGGGCAAAAAGTATGAGAAAAGAATCTCTATGGTATATTATCAAACTGCTACAAGGATACTGCAGTCCAAATGATATTAAAGAGTGACAAATCACTCAGCTTACAGAAATCCTAATATCAAACTGGTGGATATAGTGAAAATAAAAGTAGAACATTACTATTATATTATGTGACAATTGAGAATCACAACCTCAACCTCTTCCAGGATCTACAGTCTAGAGATGAGGTTCATGAACAATTGAAGCGCTTTATTCGAATGACTTGAGTTGATCACTGTTCTTGAATAAGCATTGCCTTTCACCAGTTCTTTCTGTTCCATGGTCTCAGGTACTGAAGGGCTTCAGTATGAACCAAGCAAAGTGGTTCATTTGTTCAGTCAGTCATCTTTTCTGGTTTGTGAAGCTAACATACAAAATGAGAATACATGTCAATGCAGCTAACCTTTTACTACCGTAACTTTGACCTTTGGACACATGGGTAACTTTGACTTGTCAATAGCAAAAAAAATACAGTGGACAGTATAAATGCAGGAAGGGTAATTATTGAGATCAGCGACTACCGCTCCAACCCGCAAATTTTTTTTTTTCTAATCAATTTGACCTTGCTGAATACAAATCTGAGTGTACTGCAAACGCATTAGCTATAAAGAACTACCCAATACCAAAGACTACCAAACAAATTAAAGGATTTTTAGGACTATTAGGCTATTATCGAAAATTTATTAAAAACTTAGCCAAAATAACAAAACCGTTTACTAACTGTTTAAAGAAAAATGCAAAAATAAATATAGAAAATCCCGACTTTATAGAATGCTTTGAAACACGTAAAAATATATTAACAAATGAGCCACTTCTACAATACCCAGATTTCAAAAAAGAATTTATTTTAACGACAGACGCTACCAACTATGCATTGGGAGCAATTTTAAGCCAGGACAAAAATGAAAAAGACCTTCCTATAGCGTATGCCAGCAGAACTTTAAACGACAGCGAAACTAATTACTCTGCAATTGAAAAAGAGCTATTAGCAATCGTATGGACAACAAAACATTTCAGGCCTTATTTATTTGGGAGAAAATTTAAAATTTATACAGACCATAAAACTTTACAATGGTTATTTTCAGTTAAGGAACCAAATTCCGAGCTTTTAAGATGGAGGTTAAAATTGGAAGAATATGATTATGACATAAGATACAAAAAAGGCAAACTAAACCAAAATGCAGATGCATTGTCCAGAATACAATTAAATGTCACTGATAAAAGGTCAACGAACATCCAACACACTGTAGAATCGGACCTTGACTTATCTGCAGCTGACATGCTACAACGCTATTTCCCAGAACTAGACGACAACGAATCTATGGTCGTACAACTCGACGCAACAGATAACACCAACCTAGAGGACAATGACGAAAGTGATAGTGGCCAAACAATCCACTCCAATTTTGAAGGAAACACCCAAATTGAAATACCAATTTCCGACGAGCCTGTAAACTTTGAAAAAAAAACAAATATTCTTATCTTTAGTAAAATATGAGCCAAAAAAAGTAAAAATAATAAAACTATTCGGAACTTCAAAAACTCGTTTAATAGTCGAAATATCAGAGAATAACTTAAATGAAGACATAGTTAACTTTGTAAAATCGTATTTGGTACCTAAAATAAAATATAATCTATATTTTGAAGACGACTTTTATGAGAAATTTGCATCATACATAGCCAAAAAATTTCAATCAAACTGAACTAAATTTAGTTGAGTGTAACAATAAACTGTTAGATGTAACTTCAGAAGAAGACACTTTGGAGACAATAAGTAATTATCATGTTAGCAAAACTAATCACTGTGGGATACAGGAAACATACGAACAAATCAAGCGTAGATATTATTGGCCTAATTTAAAATCACTCATTCAAATTTTCATAAACCAATGTGAGATATGACAAAGAACTAAATACGACAGAATTCCCTTACAGCTAGAAATGAATCTGACACCTACAGCTGCCAGACGATTACAAACAATTTACGTCGACACAATATCTCTGGAGAAAAATTGTTTTATCAGCATAGTTGACGCTTTCTCACGAAACGGCCAAGCTTATCGCTTGGGAAGCTCTCAAGCTACCGAGATCGCGGACAAGTTATTAGATTACTTTACACATTTCTGCTTACCAACGGTTATTATCTCAGACAATGGAACGGAGTTTAATAACAGAGTTGTAAAAGAGATATTAGACCTGCATAAAATCAAAATTCATTTTATAAGCACACAAAACCCTCGGATGTGAAAAATTTCATTCTACTTTAATGGAACACATAAGGCTGTTAAATAACCAAGTCGAATTCAAAAAGGACAGTATAATTAAAAAAGTTAAATATGCTATAATAGCTTAAAACAATAGCATACATTCAGTCACGAAATTAACGCCGTGCGAAGTCTTATTTGGACACATAAACTCAAACACACTATTAGATATAGATTTAGAAAAACAGATTGTAAATGACTACGTTTAAAACCATAAGGAAAAACAAAAATACTGTATGAAAACATTAGAAACACTTATCAAAAAATTAAAGAAAAAGTTTTAGAAAAAAGAAATATAAACAAAGAACCACTTCCAGAAATACCATCTGAAGTTTATGTAAAACCAGTTCAGAAACAAAGCATAAACGAAGAATAAATATAGCAAGGAAGAAATAACTTCAATAAATAAGGAAAGAAAAACTGGAAAAATAAAGCCTAGACATCATAACACAAAAGAAAAAATACATTTGTCGAAAATTAAAAGGCCTAAGAAGATAAAAAATGTAATTAATGACCAAAATCCTTCTTGTTCATATTCAACACAACCAAATTAAAATTCCTACCATACCTTTGTCCACTAATTCTTTGTAAGAAACTTTATTAAACTTGTAAACAACATTGTTTCTATTAATTTTATGTGTTACAAAACTTTGTAATTAATTGAAGGATATGTAACCAATTATTGTAATAAATATTGTTAATTATTTGAAATATGTTAATCACAGAAAAAAAATGTAATCGAAGAAAATTAGAAATTATGCTCTGAAGAGATAACAGTAATAAAAAGAAGTCTTATAAACGGACTAGGATCCTTTATTAAATCTATAACGGACAATTTAAATACATATGATGGTAAAAATTATAAAAGATTATATAAAACTATTAATGTAATCGACGAAAATTTTGTAGAATTGAAGAGTAAATTAAGTATTGTGAATTGTAATATAAATGACTTTGTTGAATTAGAAAACACGATTAGAGTTAATTATAAATTAGATTCTGATAACAATTGTATATGTTATAAACATGTTGTATCTATCCTATGATAGAAAAGACTCATTATAAATTGTATTAATCAATTCCAAATACTTTTGCTCAGTTGAATTATAATGAACAGCAAATTAGACTGTAAAATGCCCATCATCAAAAACAACGCCTACAAACTACGAGTATACTGCGTTGGAAATCGCAGACAACCCATTTAACTGGATCCCAGAGATCAACCTTCGCCTGGCGACCTTCTCCAGTGAAGAGGACTTCAACCGATGCCGAAAATTGCCCTTTATGGAGGCCTATTCAGCAGCTTTATATACCTCGCCCTCATCAAAGGGATAAAGAGGACTTCAATCGATGCTGAAACTTCGCCAACCCTCAAAATTTTCTTTAGGGATGGAGGAGTTATATGAACGATTTATGTGAACCTTTCATAATAAAATGTATGCTAGGAAATTTCCTGCTTACGCAGCTTTTGTATTATATAGGTAGTGAATACAGATCCCCAGCAGTGTGTAACTCGCCTCTGTATCGAACAGACGTCTTCCACTCCAATTGAGTGCATATCAATTGAATTGTTTTATTAAGTATTTTATGTAACAGTTTTCTAAATTATTTGTTATTAAATTCAATAAAGGTTTATAAAAATAAAAATCATTTTTAAAAACCTTTCCAGCTTAATATAACACGTAACTTATATGTATTCTATTACTGTCATCTTCATGAAAGTAAGCATAAACAAAATAAAAGACTCACATCATACATTACTCTAGTTTGTAGGGGAAAATATTAAATAAAAACTGTGCTTTTTGTCTTGGCGTTGAAGTATTAACAAACACACAAAACTTGTGGCTGTTTGTATTTATATCTTGTTTATGTGAAATTGATTTTCAATTATGGTATAAAAAATATTCTTACAAATGTTCACAGTGTAGTTACTCAGCTCCTGTGTCAAGTAGACTTAAAAAAACACATGCATACTCATTCTAGAGAGAAACCTTACAAATGTTCACAGTGTAGTTTTTCAACTAAGCTTTTAAAGGACCTTAAATATCATATAGACAACCTTTCAGGAGAGAAACCTTACAAATCTTCAGAGTGCAGTTACACAGTTATTGAATCAACTACAATTAAAAAACAATTATAGCATGTAAAAACCTAACTTACTGATATTTAACCCTTTGAATCACTATATTTAGGGGAAAATTTTATTTAAACTTAAATAAAATTCAAGTGCGTCTGGAGTCATCACAAAACTTAATGACCAAATTGTAGAATTATTTAAGAACTTTGTTTAGTGAAGAAGAAATTTAACTCTTAGTCGTAAGTTAGTAAAAACCATTGATTTTTATTTATATAAAATATTTACTAGTATAGGAATTTTAATGATTTATTTAATTATATAAATAAAAAAAATTATTTAAAAATTTAAAATTTTAATTTAAAAATTCTCAAATTATTGACAATATTTACTAATAATTTAACATTACTTATTTTATAACCTGTAACACTTTTAACAACTGAATAATTCAGTAATTAACGTTTTATCGTGAACAAAATATATATAATAACCTTCAAAAATATGTAATAATGAACAAAAGTTTGTTTTAATTTCCTTCTTTTTACTTATGTGATGCTATTTATCTTTCATGAATTTTCAATAATTATTCAAATATTTTATTTCAAAATTATCATAGAATCTCCCATTCACTTCCATAAAATTTTTTATTTAAATTTATGATTAAAAAAATACCTATAATGTACATTTTAATACTTTACATTTAATTGGAAAATATTTTCAAACATTCCCCACTTATTTAATTTTGTATTAATACCAATCATAATTTGATCTATTTTTATCTTCTTTGGATATATTTATTTAATTCAAAATTCGATTTTTATATTTTTTTTACGGAAAAAGATTTATAATCTTTTTTATAAATTTATCCACTTTCAAATTTAATTTACTGAATTAATTTCTATTTATCATATCTTGTCATTAAAACATTTCCCAGAAACAAAAATAGTTTGTAAAAAAGCACATGATTTTTATAACAAATATATGAAATATTACCATTTAATAAAACTAAAAGACTTATGATTCTAAACCCTTTCATTTTTCTTATTTTTATAAATTTCAACTTATTTCCTTTAGTAGTTTTAGTTAAAGTCATTTTGAAAATTTGTGTTTACTTTGCAAATCTCGCCTTATTGAGGTTTTTTAAAAAGTTTAATTTAATTTAAATTTTTTAGTCTTTTTAAAGTCTTTTTCATTTAATTTAAATGTAGTTTAAAACTAATAAAAATATAAATTGAAAAAAATAAAATTGATTTAAAAATTTTAAAATTGATTTAAAAATTTTAAAATTTAAAATAAATTTAATTAATTGAAATTTTAAAGACCAACAAAGACAGTGCTATCTTGTTTGCTAGTCCACAGGAACCCATAATTTGAACAGCCCTTTGGGCTGGTATTTTGGTCTTCCATCTGGTGTATCCTTGTCCGGGGTTCGGCTCGCTCTCCTTCCTCCTTGACTCCTCGCTCTCTCTCCTCATAGGTCCCTTTTTGTTTGGCCGCACAGGATGTCTTCTTTGTCTTGATAGTTTAGTTTTTAATTTGATCACATTTCATATAATTTTGGAGAAATCTGTTGTTTAACTCTTTCTTTCTAGCGTAATTTTCACCTAATACATTTTTAAAGTTTGCTTTACTAAGCTTTATTTAAGTTTTAATTTTTATTTAACTATTATTGGTATTTATTTCGGCGTTACTAAACCACTTTACGCCTACTTACAGTTCATTTTGCGTTTAAAATTATTTTATATGATTTAGTGTTCACGTAACATAACACGACGTGTATATTATAATTTGGAAAATAGAAAGCACTTTGAACACTGAAGTTAATACGTTCTGTTTTAGGGTATTAACCCCTAAAACATACTCCAGGAAAACACGAGTTATACATTTCGGTGTCACCATTTGGCTTTAGCTGCACATTGTCTATTCAACACTCACAGTTCAAAAACAATTCCGAGCACGACATCATACCTTCTTCCGTGTTGTTTCCAGACTGAACTCCTTTGGTTCTCGATCCCTCGGCTCATCTTTTGATATTGCTGTTGGTGGGTTTACAGGATATGTTGAATTTATGATTAGTTTGTACTCATAATTTTAAGGGAGTTTTGTTCCATTTCAATATTGTATCTTAGTTTTGTGTATATGAGATTTAGATTTTGTGAAAATATTTGTGCTCGGGTTTCATTTCCATTGTATATTTTGATAATGTCGTTAACATACTTATACCAGTAAGTGATAAGGTATAAAATCTTATTTTACATAACCAAATCCCTGTATTCAAATTCTATCTGGTATCTACAATCTTATCCCGGAATTTATTATTAATTTGCAATCTTAAAAACAGAAAAAATTAACCAATGTTGGGCACAAAACACAAATTGTGTGTGAGATGGAATTCTTTTTGTGTTTTCAATTTAGATAACTTTCTTGCCCTAGAAGAGTTTTTTCCAACCCAGTGTTGCTGAGAAAGCATTAATACTACTTTTCTCTTAAATAATAAGCATTTAAAAATTTCTCTTAGTTTTTAAACTTATAATGATACTATATAAGCATAAACATGCAAATAGAGGGATATGTGTGTTCTTAAAAGCTTGTTTAGTATGAATGGTTTTAAAGCATTTAATCAGATACACTGGAGGGTTAACTAAGCATTTTGGGTAATAAATGGTGATTTCTTTTCTTACATACCTTCTGCCCACTATAACCACTTCCACGCCTACGTTTTTGTACTTCAAGGTGTATCTGTCTCAAGTTTCTAGTACGGATGCTGTGTGACAGAATAATTATGTTAGTAATTATAAAAATGACAACAATAATTACCATATATTAATTTATTGAAAAGTAAAGAGAATAAATCTCCATTAACTCAAAGCAATACTTGTTCATAGAACTATGGTCCACTCAGTCATTCGAATGAAGCGCCTCAACTGTTCATCTCTAGACTGTAGATCCTGGAAGAGGTTGGGCGTGTGATTCCCCATTGTCACAGTATAATAGTAATGTTCTAATTTTATTTTCACTATATCTGTCAGTTTGACATTAAGATTTCTATAAGCTGATTGTTTTTTGTCACTTCTTAATATCATTTGGACCGCAGTATCCTTGTAGCAGTTTGATGCTAATACAATATAAACAAATAAGAAGTGTCCTGCATATAGGACAGTAGACAAGTTCTCTTAGAAATATTCTGTTATGTATTCATAAGAATTGAGTATACACTTATAATGTGCTACATCTGTAAACTGTTACAATATTGTTTATATTTAGCTTAACACAATAATGTCAATAATATAAAGACAACTTCTTGGAACACAAATGAATGTGGATTTGTATGGTCATCATCATATCATTGGGTACAGAATCAGCACCTCATAGAGAACTAGGCCAGAGCACTCAGATGTCACAACCAGTGTGACATATAGTCTTGATGCGGTTGAGTTCATCTGCTGGTGCCAGGGTACCATGAGGGTACTGTAATTGGCTGTTGTGTTGTGCTATAACATGTCTTTAAGTTCGAGTAAGATAAACCATAATATCTATGTTATTAAGGCGTGAAAGTAGAGAAGAAAGGTTGTAAAATATAGTTAAAAATAAATTCAGATTAACTATAGAATGAAGCAAGCAACAAATTTTGCAAGACAAAATAGCCAACTGCTTTTCTGATTTTAATGAAGTGATAGACATTTTGGATAATTTTCAAATTCCAGAAGGATGGCTAAAGTTTGTTCAAAATAACAAAGTAACTATATTGTAATTAATACAAGATCCAGGCTCTGTTACATTTTCAGTGGTTATTTGCAGTAATTTGAAATTAGAAACTTTCTTGTTTAGCAAAGATATGTCTATTGATATGTGCAAAAATAAAACACCATTTGTGTGTAATTGGATACTAGTTTATCTTTCATTGCAGAACAAATTAATTTACTAACCATACCTAAAGAAAGATTAAGGGTATTCAACTGATAAAAAAAACTTCAAATTCGTGTTCAGTAAGGCCAAATTGATCAGGAAAAATTTTACTAATCCTTTTTGCAGTGCTACAAGTGAAAAGTCTTTGGAACAATGCCATCACGCGAATGAAAAATTGATGAGGGTGTATTTTTATGGATTACAATAGAGAGGCAGAAAGGAGTTCCTATTAGTGGCCCATTAATACAAGAAAGACATTACAGTTAAACAAATTAATGAAAGGTGGTTTGGAATTTACTGCTGGCAATGGATGGATTGATAGATGGAAGAGAAGGCATGGAATTAGACGACTAACGGTAAGCGGGGAGAAGTTATCAGCTGATAATCCTGCTGCAAAAGAATATTAAATTTAGGCAAATTCACAGATTTGATTTCGTCGGAAATTACTCACCCCAGCAAGTATATAATGCGGATGAGACTGGATTGAATTTTAAAGCCCTTCCCACTAAAATTCTTGATTTTAAAGAGGAGTCTTCTGCGCCAGGTATTAAAACGAGCAAACAGTGTCTCACAGTTTTACCCTGCAGATTACAAAATCTGCCAAGCCACAAGCCTTTAAACATATGAACTTAAATGCTCTCCCTGTTTATTACAGAAATTGGTGTAAGGCGTAGATGACTGGTAATATTTTCAAGGAATGGTTTAAAAATAACAAATGGTTCCTTCAGTAACAAATTTTAATGAAAAAAATGTACTGCCACCAATGGCTCTACTTTTAATAGAGAATGCTCCTTCAGACATGCAGTTGGTATGTAAAGACATAAAAGCAATATTTCTCTCACATAACGTGACATCGTTGCTTCAGCCTGTAGATCAAGATGTGTTCAATACATACTTCATTAAATTGTAGCTACTTTTCTAAAATTTGGTTATTCATCAAATCATGTTCGGATTTCTAGGGTTCTACTGTAGTCGTACTCACTTTACATCGACTATACCTACTCCACGAGGCATGTTGCTCTCTTACCGCTTCCCTACTGTCTGTGCAGTGACTGTATATTACTGTTACCTTCCACGACATTAAAAAACTATCGAAATAAGTTTTTACAGATCTGTTGCATGTACTAAATATAGATCGACAGGCATATCTGGGTTAGCAATGGACAGCTGGAAAAGGCCTATTTTGGTGACTGGTGCACCAATGAAAAGATCTAGCTTATTTCAGTGACAGCATTTCTGGTCTGATCCTAGAAGGGTACTGTTTTGCAAATTATTAGTCTATACAAGTCAGGCACTGTAAGTTCATCCCAACTGCCAAATGGTAAGTGAGGCCAAGTGAAGGTATTGTGCTGATCGTTAGTTTTCTGTTGTAAGAAGTAACATGGCTCCTATAGTTAGTTAGTAAAACATGAAAAACTTCATGACCAGGCATGTGAAATTATTTTTAATGTCTTAGAGTTTTGTTAAGAAGCTTGAGAGTGGAATGGTGACAGTTTCATTGTTCTAATAAAAGAATGTTGAAAGTGATGTGTCACTAGGCAGTGTTAAAACATGGAAATAAGAAAAGAAAGTAGTGTTGGATGAACGCATGTTTGCAACTCTGGTTAAAACACTAGTAATAGAAAAGTTAGTGACAGCATGGGTGATTTTGATAATGCAATTATTCAAAGTACAGAGCATAGGTTTTATAGTGAAATAAAGTGTTGTCCCATTGTAGGAAAAATGAAAGAAAAGGTTCAAGATCACGTCGATTTTAAAGGAAGAAATATTAGAGAAACCCTCAAAGAATTGGGTTTGAATGGTGAAATACACATAAGAGGAAATTTTGATTGAAAGAGATGTCAGAATCCACAAAATTAATTCAAAACGAGAAATAAATGGTTAAGAAGATGATAACTGCTGTATAGTATACGCTGACAAAATGTATGTCTGTACAATACATTCTACTCCAAATTAATGACAAGGCACATCAGAAGGCCTACATACTCCTGTAAGAGGTGGTGATCACCTGATAGTGGTCCATGCGGAAAAATCCAGGGGTATTCTTGAAGTGGAAAGTATTGAAATTACTGATGTTTACCACCAAAATATAAATCAAAAGAATTATGAAAATGGCATAAAGGGAAGGTGATAAATGAACTACAACTAAAGTAATTTATTGCAGTATTCAGTATTGGTTACCATAATGTGTAATTTGGTAATGTGTCTATGAAAACCTCTACAAAGACTGATAAAACCGTGACTGACTAAGTACAACATTGCTTAGGTGAAAATTTACCAACTCTCTTTACAAATACAGTATGGACAACATCGCTGATTCAACTGGCTACACAGTACTTCGTTTACTTCTATACTACTGAGAACGTAACGTGATACTTAATATTCATCCCTTCAGTAATAAATAAAAGTAAAATCATAGTTAACTTGACAATAAGATTTTGTACGCCTCATTATAGCAAAGCAATCCATTGCAGACATTTGACAAACTGTTAAAACGTTTTATTTAAAAGAAATTTCAATTCATAGAAAACTATTTAAATAGGTTTAATTTCACAGGTTACAATAGATTGGGGTCATTTACACATTTCAGACTTACCAGTAGCTGCCAAGACAGAGCAGAACTTATTGTTCACGACCTTTATCTATTGTAGTTTAGGGTCTCTATTAATTATGAATTATTCAGTCATGACATCTTTTATAAATATTAAGAATGGGTTGTTTCATTAACAAAACTGTTCCTTTAAGCTATTCCTGCTCCATTAAGTGTTCTTTGTTCCAACTTTTAAAAGTTCAACTTATTGTTTGAATAACAGGTCTTAAGCTCAGGCTATATTTGTTTTGGCTATAGTAGGCTGTCGTTAACTGAATATGGCTCACAGTAAAATACAGTTAATTTTAAATATTAAATAACCTAATAAGTAATATATTTTCTTAATAATGAAAGTATAGATTGTAATATTCTTATAAGTTATGGTAAATATAAATAATTTCTTTAATACAACTGCTCCACCTTATGGTAGTCAAATTGTAATAATAATAATATTTTTTATAATAAAACAAAATTTAGTAATTATCTTTAGAGAACAATAAGTTGCTGGGCTCCAGTTAGATTTACAAGATGATTGTAACCCTAACAGTAAATTATAGATTTTTTTTTTTTTATTACTTACCATTTATAGTAATAAATAATGAACACTTTCTTTGAATTCAATTAATCTTTGTTTTAATTTAGTCTTTGATTACTTTAGTTACAAAACTTTAAATACACTTTTGCTATTAACTTAATTTAATTAAATAGCACAAGACTTTTTTCTCCCAGGTTATTCGGTGAGTATTGATTATTATAAATCTATTGAGCACTTCTGGTTACAAAACTAAAATTGGTTTATGCAATTAACTCTTTAATAAATTTTAGAAAAGAAATTCATAGGCCTGGAGTTATTAGTTTTGAAAAGAATATTAAAATGTTTTTTAATTAATTTAATTAACTGGTTTTGCTTATAAGAATGATTCTACAATATTAACTTAAATACTAATTACAAGTTTTCTTTAAATTAGTACTTAGCTGAGACTTATTGTTCTTGTTCAAATTTATAGCGTTTAAATTTATTTTATAATCAAATTTCTTTCACCACTATACTTTTTTATACTTTCACTAATATTAGCTTCTATTAACTTTTATTTAGGCTAGCTTTCTTAATATTCAAATTCTTCTTCTAATAAAATGTCTAGACCAACTAGGTTTTGCTTCCAGTATTAAGGCTCTCTGTTTTCTTTAATGAATTTTTCTATTGAGACCTTAGAGAGAGAAAAAGAATAAAACCTTTCTTTCGTTGTAGAAACATCTGTTAAATAACACACTGATTATTTGATTTTTCATCTTCTTTCATGAACAGTTAAGTTTTTATACTATATTCAATCATTTTATGTCTTGTAAATTTCTTTCTTTAAACTTTATGCGGTTTTGTTTTATTGTGGAGTTATTTGCGTAAATCGATAGTGCCATGGTTTTTATATTGTATCATAACATTTTTTAGGTTATGGCTCAAGTGTTTACATTTTCTGTTTATCCATTTCTAATTCACTTATAATATATTCCGAATTATTGTTTGTTATTTATTGTTTTAGTGGTTTATATAAAAATCGTTAAAAAATATTTTAATTAATTAAAGCCCTTTAAGAATTTCAAAATTTGTTTTATGTCTCTATTTCAGGAGTTAATGTTTTCAACTACTTATTTCAATGTGTGGATTTTCAAACTATTTAATTATTTATTGTTCTCGGTTTCCTTTACTTCGTTGAAGATATCAGTACATTTGATTTATTATAAATTATTACATAACCTATATATATATATTTCTCCAATGAAAATACATTCTATTGTAATAAAAATCCTTTATTTAAATTCATTTAATAAATTTTGTATCTTTTGTATCTCTTCATCTTTTAGTATTAACTGATCATTTATATTATTTCCCACTTGAATACTATTAATTTTATGCATTGTTTATTTGTTACGTCCTTGGTTAATTTTTTCCGTTTTTTACATCGTTTTAGTTTCCTTTAATGTGCACATTTTCTTCCATTAATTTTTGTCCTGTATTTTAATAAATTTGGTTTATTATTTTCTTTTACTTTTTGAATTTTTATTTTCGGTTTAGAGTTTGCAAATTTTATTGATTTAGTGATCTAAAAAAACTTTTTTATTTTATTTTGCCTAACCCGTAATAGTCCTTCAATTTTACCCATTTTTTTGTCTCTATTTTTTTGTCCCTATCATTTTTACAGATTTCCTAAATCTTTCCGTTCCTTTAGAATTTTTTGCTCATTTTAACTTCATCTGACTCTTGGCCTGCTAGTTTTCTACAAATAACTTTTCCTATCCCTTGTTTCTCGATTTAGACTGGTCATGCCCTGCAGACCGGGGATTATTTTCAGTTATAGTTTTAAACTGATTATTTATTTTATTTTTCGTTATTTCCCTCATTGTTATATTTTATATTTCTCTCGTTTTCTTTATCTATTTTTATTTTTTGAGTACTTTTGAACCTTTATTTCGGCTCTTTAAAAGTACCGCCTTGTGAGGCCCTTTCGTCTTCACAGGACATTGGATGTAGCCCCTCCTCGCTACTCCGACTTGACCCCTTCTCGTTTAGCTTTACAGGTGTTACGGTGCTATTTTTAATTGGGCCACCGTGAGCTTCAAGCTTACTTATGTCCCTTATTCTGTTTCTTCTCCTTGCTTTTCCATATTTTACTTTTTCTTAATCTTCCTGAATTTTTTAATTTATTTTTGTTTTGAGTGTACCTTTGAACCTTTATTTCGGCTCTTTAAAAGTACCACCTTGTGAGGCCCTTTTGTATTCAATGGATGTAGCCCCTCCTCGCTATTCCGACTTGACCCCTCCTCGTTTAGCTTTACAGGTGTTATGGTGCTATTTTTAATTAGGCCACCGTGAGCTTCAAGCTTACTTATGTCCCTTATTCTGTTTCTTCTCCTTGCGTTTTCATATTTTACTTTTTCTTAATCTTCCTGAATTTTTAATTTATTTTTTGCAAATTGACCGTCACAGTGTGTGTGCGTGCAGTGCAACATTTTAACTGGAACTCCATTTGGAAAATAAATGTTTCAAACCACCCTAGTGAACATAGGGGCATGGCACACTAAAGAATTAAAATACCTGATCACATACAAATGTAATGTTATTACTGATATCAGTATATTCACTGTTTATCTCTTTTGAATAGTCTTTCTTAAATAGTGATTAGTAATAACAGGTTAATAAAATTGAATAGTACAAAATTTAAAGTGGAATATATCTCAGTTTTCAGATGTGTTTGTAAAACATGTGGTAACAGCCTTCTTTACTTGGAACAATAACAAGAACCATAGAAACATATCCAGGCTCTGATAAACCAGTGATGTATTGCTACAGTTATAAGCAAGATGGACACTCAGTGTATAATTACACACCACCAGTAATGTCTGCTCTCATGATGACTGTTAGGGAAGACATGAATAAGTTATTCAAATGTGAAGAATGTCATTATGTCTGCTCAAAGATATATGAACTTATAATCCACTCAAAAAAACACATTCATAAAAGAACTTATAAGAGTCTACAATGGGATTTTACAACTGGACACTCAGTTAGTATAAAAGAATACTTTATAGCCCATTCTAAAGAAAAACGATTCAAATGTTCATATTGTAGTTATAACACTGAGGAATTAGGAAAGCTTAAAGACCATATGCATTCCTATTCTGAGAAAAACCCCTACAAATGTTTAAATTGTAGTTATTCCGTTAATCAGCCAGAGAACCTTAAATTACATTTGCGAACCCATACTGGTGAAAAACCATACAAATGTTCACAGTGTAGTTATACAACTACTATATCATTTAACCTTAAAACCCATATATATACCCATTCAGGAGAGAAACCAAACAAGTGTTCACAGTGTAGTTATGCAGCTACTCAATCAAGTGACCTTAAAAAACACATGCGTACTCATTCAGGAGAGAAACCTTACAAATGTTCACAGTGTAGTTATGCAGCTACTGTATCAAGTAGCCTTAAAAAACACATGCTTATCCATTCAGGAGAGACACCTTACAAATGTTTACACTGTAGTTATGCAGCTACTGTATCAAGTAGCCTTAAAAAACACATGCGTATCCATTCAGGAGAGAAACCTTACAAATGTTCACTGTGTAGTTATGCAGCTACTCAATCAAGTAACCTTAAAAAACACTTGCATACTCATTCAGGAGAGAAACCATACATGTGTTCACAGTGTAGTTATAGAGCTACTGCATCAAGTAGCCTTAAAGATCACATGCGTACTCATTCAGGAGAGAAACCTTACAAGTGTTCACAGTGTAGTTATGCAGCTACTGTATCAAGTAGCCTTAAAGAACACACGCGTACTCATTCAGGAGAGAAACCTTACAAGTGTTCACAGTGTAGTTATGCAGCTACTGTATCAAGTAGCCTTAAAGAACACATGCGTACTCATTCAGGAGAGAAACCTTACAAATGTTCACAGTGTAGTTACTCAGCTACTGTATCAGGTTCACTTAAAAAACACATGGGTATCCATTCTGGAGAGAAACCTTACAAGTGTTCACAGTGTAGTTATGCAGCTACTGTATTAAGTAACCTAAAAAAACACATGCTTATCCATTCAGGAGAGACACCTTACAAATGTTTACACTGTAGTTATGCAGCTACTGTATCAAGTAGCCTTAAAAAACACATGCGTATCCATTCAGGAGAGAAACCTTACAAGTGTTCACAGTGTAGTTATGCAGCTACTGTATCAAGTAGCCTTAAAGAACACATGCGTACTCATTCAGGAGAGAAACCTTACAAATGTTCACTGTGTAGTTATGCAGCTACTCAATCAAGTAACCTTAAAAAACACTTGCATACTCATTCAGGAGAGAAACCATACATGTGTTCACAGTGTAGTTATAGAGCTACTGCATCAAGTAGCCTTAAAGCTCACATGCGTACTCATTCAGGAGAGAAACCTTACAAGTGTTCACAGTGTAGTTATGCAGCTACTGTATCAAGTAGCCTTAAAGAACACACGCGTACTCATTCAGGAGAGAAACCTTACAAGTGTTCACAGTGTAGTTATGCAGCTACTGTATCAAGTAGGCTTAAAGAACACATGCGTACTCATTCAGGAGAGAAACCTTACAAATGTTCACTATGTAGTTATGCAGCTACTCAATCAAGTCACCTTAAAAAACACGTGTATACCCATTCAGGAGAGAAACCATACAAGTGTTCACAGTGTAGTTATAGAGCTACTGCATCAAATAGCCTTGAAGATCACATGCGTACTCATTCAGGAGAGAAACCTTACAAATGTTCACAGTGTAGTTACTCAGCTACTGTATCAAGTTCACTTAAAAAACACATGAGTATCCATTCTGGAGAGAAACCTTACAAGTCTTCAGTGTAGCTACTCAGCTACTTTCTAAGGTACACTTAAAAAACACATGCGTACCCATTCAGGAGAGAATCCTTATAAGTGTTCACAGTGTAGTTATGTAGCTATTGAATCAAGTAGAATTAAAAGACACATGCGTAAGAAACCTTAGAATTGTTTACAATGAACTTATTCAGCTAATCATTTAGACAGCCTTAAATGTCATATGTACAGCAATTCTGGTTAAAAGCCTTACAACTGTTCACAGTGTAGTTATTCAACTACCATATCTAGCCTGGGATGTACTAAGACCACCCCAATTGCTGCAATGGAGGTGAAATTAGGTGTGATACCCATCATGCTCTATATTGACAAACGGATCTGGTCGAAGTTTCTGGCTATAAAGACTCTCCAACTCTTCACAATGCAGGAAATGGTATTAAACGAATTAAACAATCTTTCAGTTGCAAAACAAATGATTTGTCTGCCATGTTGCCAAACTGTGTCCTTGTGCATATACTTGCTTTTTGTCGTGAGTCGCCCACTAGCCGGTCAGGAATAAAAATTACTTTGAACTTGCTAAGCAGAAGGAGCAAACAGGACCATCGAAAAGTTCTGAAACATTTGAAATGATACATACCAGCTACACTGATCATGTTAGAATTTACACTGATGGCTCACTTGACTTACAAAAGAGAACATATGGAGTTTTTTTTTCAACATATCTACTAATATATACTTTTCTATCCCTGCAAACTTGCACTCTAGTATGGACATAGAGCTTCTTGGGCTAAATGCTGCGTTGGCAACTTGTTTCGATACAAAGGAGGAGAAAATATGCATATTCACTAACTCCAGATCTGTCCTCCAGGCTCTCTTAAATTCATCCACAGGAGACTACTTCTTTCGCATTGCTGGAATAAGAAAATTTGCTAACAACCTGCAGAACATGGTGAAGGACATAACTGTTCAATGGGTACTCGATCATTGTGGAATACCAGAAAACGTGAGGGCCGATGAAACAGCTTCATGAAAAGCGGTATCCTATATGTACCCAACATTTAAAGCGAAGTATCCACTGATGTATTGTAAAAGCTTGGGAAAATAAATACTTTCTTAAATTTTGGACTGAATCTTGGAAAAAAGAGGCCACAGGTCGTCACCTTTTTCAATATCAGCCTGAATCGTTAAGTAAAGACAAATTCAGGGAAGTTTCATGCCCGTTTGCAGCTCGAGCACGATCCGGCCATCTAGTGATGGAGGAATATTTATTTAGATTTAATCTTTTTAATTCTCAAATCTGTGCACACTGTGAGCATGTAGATTAGAGCGTAAATCACATTTTGTTCGACTGCATGTACCCCATACCAATGAGAGACTTCCTGAGAGCGGAAGTTTCAACATATTCTCATAAACAAGAAGCATTAGGGCTGGCAAGGATAATATATCATGGACATTGGGCTATCGGCTACTCTTGAAGCTGGATGCCTGTGTAAAAGTAAAGAATATTAAGTAGTTAAAAAAAACGTGTACTCATTCCGGAGAAACCTTATAAATGTTCACAGTGTAATTATTCAGCTATTGAATCAAGTAGAATTAAAAAACACATGCTGCAACTGGCAGTTTGCCCTTGCAATCTAAATAAATTAAAATTTTTATAAATTTGAATTTAAAAATTAAAATTAACACTAAATGTTACAATTTGTATATTAAAGAAAAATTAAAGCAAAGATTAGAATAAAAGAGTGGAAAAAGCAAAATTTTATAGTAAGTAATAAAAATTGTATTTAACAAACAAATTAGACAAACTGGGAATGTAGTACCAATTATTAAGTGCAAGAAAATAACTAAAAAATACTATATAATGAACCTGAGCACCTACAAACACCATTGACATTTCTGAAGAACAAGTAAAGTGTGAAAAAATCAATAGTGAAATCATTAACCATTAAACTTGAGTAAATACAAAATTACAGCAAAATAAATAGAATAGACGTTTTAATAATTAAAAGAATGATACAACTTGCCTTCAAGCAAGCTGGTTCATGTAAGGGAGAAACAATTTAAGACTTGATAATAAGCTAAGGGAAATGCGGCGAGGCCCATAAATATGGAATCGCAAGAATTTTAGATGAGCCCGAAAACATTAATATTTTAAAAGTGTTGAACGAAACTATGTCCTTTTGCAGCTAGATGAGACTGTCTATAGGCCAGATGGCGTCTACAAAAACATTTCTATCGTCAAATTTATAACGTGTTATAAATCGTGAATCGCCATTCAGTACTACCATTTCTTAGAAAATGTATCTAATAGTAACGACTTACTTTGGCTTCTCTGTTCGAAAAATCCAAAGGATCTAAGGAGGAAGAAAGAAGTACCCAGTCTCAACTAGATCTAAGGGCCAGGAACCGAGGATGACAGAAAGTGAGAACTTTTGGCAAGTCATTTTTTAAAGTCAAATTTATTAGTTAAAATTTAATAAACGTTTCAGAAGATTTCAAATTAAAATTTTGATTCATAAAGAAATAAAAATGGTTTTACTCTAAAATTGTTAAATAGTTAAAAAAAAGTATAAGATTTTTCTTATATGTAATACTGAGTTGTGTAAAATCATTAAAATCAAATTAAATAAGTCAGTTTTCCAAAAAGGCAAGTTTTTGCTTGTAAATTATTCAAATTTCATATTAAAGTTTCTAGACCAGCTTAATCATAAAGAACCCAAAAAAAGAATATTTAATTAAACTTATTAGAGTGGTTTCAACTATAAACTCGGTCATTTTAAATAAGATTAAAAGAGAAAAGAATTTTTGCAAAAATTTGAATAATTTAAAATATTAAATGTGAGTAATAATTTCATGTAATATTGGTAAATGATTTTGAAATTATTAAATAACTATTAATATTACAATATATTATACTGACACTTAAAATTCAAGAGTTAAAAATTATGGAGATAATTAACGTACGATATACTGTGGAAATTAAAAATAAAATTTTAATTTAGTTTTCAAAAATCAATAAGATGAAATTGTAAGATAAATTGAATATATGTAAAAAATTTAATTCAATCAAATATGTGGGGTTAAAATATTTTCCGCATATTATGAAAGGCAGTAGAAATCATGCAGTGTATAATTTTGTTGATTTATATATGTAGAATATCAAATATGTTTTCCTGTTAGAATTATTTTTAAGATTAAATAATATAAACTAATTACAGGAATAATTTATTGAATAATACACTCAAAGCGTTTTCGTTGGTTGACATTACCAACATCCTCAGGAATTACAATACAATAGTGTATTAATATATATATATATATATATATATATATATATATATATATATATATATATATATATATATATATATATATATATATATATATATATATATGAAGTTAATATATTACTATTGTAAGTAATTTTATCCACCATTAAGTGCAATGATTTTACCTTGAGTGATGAGGCGTTTTTCAGTCACTTGACCATTGTCGAATCATTGATTGATTCAACAATGGTCAAGTGACCGAAAGGCGCCTCATCACTCAAGGTAAAATCATTGCACTTAATGGTGGATAAAATTACTTACAATAGTAATATATTAACTTCATAAAGTCAGTGCAACGGAAACACAATGGATAACGTAAAATATATATATATATATATATATATATATATTCTTGATATTTTACGTTATCCATTGTTTTTCCGTTGCACTGACTTTATGAAGTTAATATATTACTATTGTAAAGTAATTTTATCCACCATTAGGTGCAATGATTTTACCTTGAGTGATAAAAGGCGCCTTTCGGTCTCTTGACCATTGTCAAATCACTGATTACTTTTTCTTATTTTTCTGGTGCGGATGTTCGGTCCGTCGTGTTGGTAAAATCCATCACTCAAGGTAAAATCATTGCACTTAATGGTGGATAAGATTACTTTACAATAGTAATATATTAACTTCATACATACATATATATATATATATATATATATATATATATATATATATATATATATATATATATATATGAAGTTAATATATTACTGTGTGAGTAATTTTATCCACCATTAAGTGCAATAATTTTACCTTGAGTGATGAGGCACCTTTCGGTCGTTGACCATTGTCGAATCACTGATTTTTCTCTGCTGTGGATGCTACGTCCGTGAAGCCGGTGTTCGTTGACGTAACACGCACTTTTTCTTGATCTGAGTGTATGATATTTTTGTACAAAAATATCATACACTCAGATCAAGAAAAAGTGCGCGTTACGTCAACGAACACCGGCTTCACGGACGTAGCATCCACAGCAGAGAAAAATCAGTGATTCGACAATGGTCAACGACCGAAAGGTGCCTCATCACTCAAGGTAAAATTATTGCACTTAATGGTGGATAAAATTACTCACACAGTAATATATTAACTTCATAAAGTCAGTGCAACGGAAAAACAATGGATAATGTTAAATATCAAGAATATATATATATATATATATATATATATATATATATAATGGTGGATAAAATTACTCACACAGTAATATATTAACTTCATAAAGTCAGTGCAACGGAAAAACAATGGATAATGTTAAATATCAAGAATATATATATATATATATATATATATATATATCGCAATATGTATTCTTGTGTATTAATAAAGAACTAAGACAAAATACAAATACAAGAATTATAATTGAATTTACAATTCAAAGCTTTTCTTTGGCTAACAGTACCAACATCATCAGAAATATTTGTATTTTGACTTAGTTCTTTATATATATATATATATATATTAGTTAGCAAGTAAGAAAGGCACTATGTATAATATAATATAAATATGTAAGTAAATTCAAACCATAAAATAACCAATTATAAAAAAAGAGAAAAATGTAAACATAACCTAAATTGGCAAAATCGTAACATTTAATCACAAGTTTAGAACAATAACCACTATAAAAAAAACAATATAATAGAAACGATTTAATGTGTAACAGTTTGAAAAGAACACTAAAACCATGTAAATAAAAGTAAAAGGCTTTAAGTGTTAAGAAGGTAGAACATTTTAGATTGCACAAGTTTACCAAAACGGGATGGCTAACATATTCAGTGAGGTTCGCGCGCATTGTGAATAGAACAGATGATAATTTAAACGTAGTCTGAAGAAATAATAGTTATTAAGAACATGAAATGTACCAAAGGCAGTGAATACAGCATCTGTAAAGCCGGTAACAACGATTCGAAAAAGGAAATAGTTGGTTTAGCCATTGTTAAAATGCTTGGCTTAGCGTCGCTTCAGTTGCACACACCTACTCAATCAAGACAGACATACTTCAGAATAGGCCAATAAAATTTAACGAATTTAAACTTAGTGTGGGAGTGTTAGTCTCGAATTCAATTAACAGTACAAAATACTTTCAAGAAAATTAATTGAAACTATTTATTTAAAAAGATTTTATTAAATATTTTGATAAAGGCCGACAATGGAATCTGCAATCTAAAACACTTAAGTATCTAGGCTAGATCCATTACTACATTTTGAAATTTTGCAGAAATATTCCTACACCACATCGAACAACAATATATTCTACAAAACAATAACCACACAAATAAAATAATTTACTACCATAGATATGTAGATGACATTTTAATATTATACAACGGCAAATCAAACAACTACATAAATACATTAATACCATACACCAAAACCTCACATTTACTCTCGAATTAGAAGAAAACAATAGAATAAACTTTCTAGATCTTACTATCACCAAACACAACACTCGACACAATTTCAAAATATACAGAAAACCAACAACTACAGATATGGTCATACATAATACATCTAATCACCCCACACAACACAAACACGCTGCATTTAATCATATGTTACACCACCTAATAAATATACCAATGCTACAGAAAGACTACGACAATGAACTCAATACCATAAAATACATCGCTTGACAAAACAGCTACCAACACACACTCATAGACAACATACTCAGGAAAATAAAACGTAAACACCATCAAACAGCCACACAAACACACCACACAAAAAACAACAAATACATATCCCTCACCTACCACAATATAAACATACACAAAATAGCCTCCACATTCAAAAAACTCCATTACCAAATATCCTACAACACAGCAAACACTCTAAGAAAACATATACAACCTTTTCAGAAAGAAATGACGTATACAAACTCTCAGGTATTTACAAATTAACTTGCAACGATTGTCCCAATTATTACATTGGCCAAACCGGCAGGAAATTCTATACACCCTTCGATGAACACATCACCCAAACAAAACAAACAAACCCCAAATCCAGCTACGCAAAACACTTAAACAACACCCAACACAACAATACCAACATACACACTAATTTAAATATTCTACACACATTAAAACAGAGTAAAAAACTAACAACCTTAGAAAAATATGAAATCTACAAACACTACACAACAGACAGGGAAAACATATTAAATGACCACACACACTTTGAAGCCAAGTCTTTTCCAATACATCACACAAGACACCGACAATTCACCCACTGTCATAAATCCAGCCCTGTCATACCGTTTGTAAAGAGCCAAAAGCTGCTAGTAGAGGGTTAGCTTAGTAAAAGCTAACAAGCAAGTAAGCAATTACATATTCACTTAGTTAAGTAGTTTAAATTTAGTTTAATCAGTGAATTCAAGATGATTACACCAAGAAACTTCTCTCGTCGTGTTTGGTACTTTTTTACTCCATGCATGTCTAATTCATTCAATATGACTTTTTACGTTTTTATCACATGCAATGAGGTTATTAGTTTTTATCATGGTTCCGCAGCATTGTGGCTACATTTTGTGTTTTCTATTCAAGAATCTAGGTTATGTGTATGAGTCATACTAATCTGAAGAATTTCACATATTAATTTAATGCTACTAATCCTTGTGTTTATGTAATGTCTGTTTATAACTTGATTTGACATATTTTATTTAAATTCGATAACATTATTCATCTTTACCTTCTGCACGTTTTTTAAAGGATACTACCAATTTTGCAATGGTCATTTGGCCATTGCAGTACTGTCTTCAATATTCATGATGCTATAAAAGTTATCACTGGTCTTTTGCAACTACTTTAATCCGCAGTTATTTTTTTATATGGGCTCGAATACAAAGCCGTCTTCAGGACATCCAACACAACTACAAACACTTACACACTACAAAAACACGACAAGATAAGAGCATACAAAATAACTGCCTGAGATTTACGTAGGTCAAACAGGGAGAAACTTCACCACAGGATACAAGGAACAAATAAAAGACATAAAAATCATTCAACCCAAATAAAACTTCACATTTTACGTACATTTGACTAAAAGTCCTTCACTACATACAAAAAGCAACAAACTTAACACAACAGAAAACTACGAGGTGTACAACTACCACAAAATCAGCCACAGTACGACAAAACTTACCTGGTTATACCATTAAATGTTTTCTCCATCTATTACATCAAAGTTATATGCCTACAATTTACTCACCATGCTCTTCAACCTTACCTTATATGACTTGTCAAAACAAGGTTTAGATTGTATACTTCCAAATAATCCATGTATTGTTTCTTCTCCACCATTATGCTTGTATCTCATTGCTACAGCTACATCTCTGCGAACATATGAACGTTGAGCACCAGGGTCCATAAGATCTCGAACCTGTTTGACTTTATTTTCATTAGCAATGTTCACAACAGGTGTTTGAAAAAATATTTTTCCGTTATTTAAACTTGATAAGTTATTTTTACAGTCGACTCTTTATCTTTATTTGCAGTGGTAAGTTCTGGTTTGTCGGAATTTTGTACATGCTTATCCTTATTACACATCAGTGTGACATGTTTTTTTACCACATGTAATACATTTTAGATATGTTCCACACATTTTACTTATGCCCAGGTTTCAGACTTAGAAAACAAGTTACTATTACATAATATTTCCTTTTTATCTTCATATGTCACATCTTGTGCTTTAAAACAGTCTACACTCTGATGAGCTCCTTTACAAAATATGCATTCCTTATTGCATTTTAAATTGAAAAAATTAGTTTCAGTTACCATTGTACAATTTTGATTAGTATTAGGTTTTCCTGTACTTAGGCACAAATCTCTCTTGTGTTTGTCCTTATATAGGTTACTTTTGTTGGACAGCAAATGTTTACTTTTATTTTCAAGTGAAACCCCCTTTACTGCTGCTGATTTCCTCGTTTTCTTCTTCATTCTTAAGGAATGTTCTTGAACTACTTAATTTGTTAATAGTTTCTGTGTTGCTTCCAGTACTGTTTCTTTGCCGTGCTTTAAGTACATCTTCAGTGAGGCAGGATTTGACCAATGGAAACAACATTAGCTGTGACAAATAAAGTTTCTAGCGATCTCAGCTGAGATTCAACTTTCTCATAAAGACTTGAGAAACTAATCTTGGACTGACTAGAATTCATACTTAAAGTTAGTTTAAGCAACTCTCTAACATAGTATTCAACTAATAGGTCATCCCGACCAAACCTAGTCTTTAGGCTATCAAATGCTTTTTTTTAATTACTACCAATTGGTGGATAACTTGATACAATTTCCCTAGCTCTAGAATCAGATACAGTTGGTTGAAGCAAATATTGAAATTTGTCATCATCCTCAATGTCAATTTTCCTAAATTGTCCCCAAAACGTAACCAAATGTTGTACATCTCCATCAAATTTTGTCAGTTCAAGCATAGGCAATTTAATGTTATGCTTAATAAAATCACAACTTTGGCTACTTACTGATGACTTTTCCTCACTTAATAATCTTTGCGCAAACAGAAACTAAAGCTACACAACCTCGCAACACAAAACAATATCACTATCTACACCGACCACCAATTTCACCTGCGCACCATTAACACCACAATTATCAAATTCAATACAAATGAATGACCATTATTAAACAAAGGACTGAAATATAACCTACACTCCAATAAATAAAAACACATGTCTAACATGTTCTTGGACACTGAAACAGCAACTCTAAAACACAGATCCTACACCATAAATATATTAGACAAAACATTAAACATAAAATGCCTAACATAAACACCTCAAACAATAAACCCATCAAATAATGAACTTTCAACTCTTAAATCAATTATACAAAAAACACAACAAACACAACCTAAACTTCTTAAAAGCAGAAAAAAGCAATTCCATCATAATAATGCACCAACAAGACATTGACAGAAAAGTAAACAACTTCATAACATAAAACAAAATAACCGAACTCTGATCAGACCCCAAACCAAAATTTCAAAAAAAAAATTAAAAATCGTTGAACTAAATGCTCAGAAATTATGAAAACAGAACAAAAGAAATATTACAAACAAATAAAACCCTAAGCTCCAACATTAAACGCTTTACCTAAAATCCACAAAGAAAACACCCATCCGTCCACTACTTAATAACACACAGCTAGCCAAATACATAGACAAACTTATCAGAGACAACATGAACTTTCACAATCACATCCATACACAGTAACATAGACCTTATTCACAAAATCAAAGACATCCACATACCTCACAACTCCACCATTGCATCATTCGACATAAAAAAATCTATGCACTAATGTGCCCATAGAACAAACACTCCAAATACTACAAAACTGGCTCATAACAAACAAAACTGCACCTAAACTCACTCATAAATCATAACACTCATCAAATTCATCACATCACAAAACTACTTCACATACCAACACAAATTCTACACACAGAAAGACAGCCTCCCCATGGGTTCCCTCATTTCAGGCATCATTCCTACATCACATTGAACAACAATACATTCTACAGAACAACAATCACTCACAAAAAATAATTTATTACCATAGATATTCAAACGCTACTGCCGTCGGAGGGTTTAATAAAACGGGAAATCATTGATATTAATTTTAATTAGGACAATTAAATGACATAAGATCCTCCGAAGGGCCATGGACAGTGCGTTCAAATAAACATACGAATTATTAACAAATATAAAAAGGAACATTAAATTAAACGTTTACCTGTTATGGGTCGTTACTAGGGCTTATGTATTACCTCTTACTGGTTCCCTAGCATTCGGCCGGATGCGGATGCAGTCCGTTGGCTGCCAGGAAGACGTCTTCTCTCTCGACTCGCTAGTCTGGGCCTCTCTCAATGATTAACTCTATTTCCTTTTAAAACTATACCGAAATTATCGAACTTTGCCCGATCAGCTGTTTAATTATCGGCCAGCTCTCGGTTTCTCGCTGCGAATTAGAACTGTTTGTTCTCAGAAATATTTGGTGGTAAAATACTAGTAATATTTATAAAAAACCGTTACAATATGTAGACGACATTTAATATTATACAACGGCAACAAACGGCAAATCAAACAACTACACAATTACATTAATACTTAGACAAAGAACTCAATACCATCAAATACATCACTTAACAAAACGGCAACCAATATACACTTATAGACAACATACTCATTAATATTAAACATAAACACCATCAAATGGTGAAGCAGATTACATACAAATGTACTGTTATTACTGATATCAGTATATTGACTGTTTATCTCTTATGAATTGTCTTTCTAAAGTAGCAATTAGTAATAATAGCTTTTTAAAGTTGAATAGTATAAAATTTAAAATGGAATATTTTACAATTTTCAGATGTGTTTGTAAAACATGTGATAACAGCCTTCTAAACTTGGAACAATAAGAAGAACTATAGAAACATGTATCCAGGCTCAGATAGACCAGTGATGTATTACTACAGTTATAAGCAAGATGGACACTCGGTGTATAATTACACACCACCAGTAATGTCTGCTCTCATGACTGTTAGGGAACACATGAATAAGTTATTCAAATGTGAAGAATGTCATTATGTCTGCTCAAAGATATATGAACTTATAATCCACTCAAAAAAACACATTCATAAAAGAACTTGTAAGAGTCTACAATGGGATTTTACAGCTGGACACTCAGTTAGTGTAAAAGAATACTTTATAGCCCATTCTAAGGAAAATTCATACAAATGTTCACAGTGTAGTTATGCAGCCACTCGATCATGTAACCTTGAAAAACACATGCGTACTCATTCAGGAGAGAAACCTTACAAATGTTCACAGTGTAGTTATGCAGCTACTGTATCAAGTAGCCTTAAAATACACATGCATATCCATTCAGGAGAGAAACCATACAAATGTTCACAGTGTAGTTATGCAGCTACTGAATCACGTAGGCTTAAAATACACATGTATACCCATTTAGGAGAGAAACCTTACAAATGTTCACAATGTTGTTATTCAGCTACTGAATCAAGTAGCCTTAAAAGACACATGCATATCCATTCAGGAGAGAAACCATACAAATGTTCACAGTGTAGTTATGCAGCTACTGAATCAAGTAAGCTTAAAATACACATGTATACCCATTTAGGAGAGACACCTTACAAATGTTCACAGTGTAGTTATGCAGCTACTGTATCAAGTAGCCTTAAAATACACATGCGTATCCATTCAGGAGAGAAACCTTACAAATGTTCACAGTGTAGTTATGCAGCTACTGAATCAAGTAAAATTAAAAAACACATGCGTATCCATTCAGGAGAGAAACCTTACAAATGTTCACAGTGTAGTTATGCAGCTACTGAATCAAGTAGGCTTAAAAAACACATGCGTATCCATTCAGGAGAGAAACCTTACAAATGTTCACAGTGTAGGTACTCAGCTACTGTATCAAGTAGCCTTAAAAAACACATGCGTATCCATTCAGGAGAGAAACCTTACAAATGTTCACAGTGTAGTTATGCAGCTACTGTATCAAGTACCCTTAAAAAACACATGCGTATCCATTCAGGAGAGAAACCTTACAAATGTTCACAGTGTAGTTATGCAGCTACTGTATCAAGTACCCTTAAAAAACACATGCGTATCCATTCAGGAGAGAAACCTTACAAATGTTCACAGTGTAGTTATGCAGCTACTGAATCAAGTAGGCTTAAAAAACACATGCGTATCCATTCAGAAAAGAAACTATACAAATGTTCACTGTGTAGTTATACAGCTACTGAATCAAGTAGCCTTAAAATACACATGCGTATCCATTCAGGAGAGAAACCTTACAAATGTTCACAGTGTAGTTATGCAGCTACTGAATCAAGTACCCTTAAAAAACACATGCGTATCCATTCAGGAGAGAAACCTTACAAATGTTCAGAGTGTAGTTATGCAGCTACTGAATCAAGTAGCCTTAAAAAACACATGTATACCCATTCAGGAGAGAAACCATACAAATGTTCACAGTGTAGTTATGCAGCTACTGTATCAAGTAGCCTTAAAATACACATGTATACCCATTTAGGAGAGAAACCATACAAATGTTCACAGTGTAGTTATGCAGCTACTGTATCAAGTAGCCTTAAAACACACATGCATATCCATTCAGGAGAGAAACCTTATACATGTTCACAATGTGGTACTCAGCTACTGAATCAAGTAGCCTTAAAAGACACATGCATATCCATTCAGGAGAGAAACCATACAAATGTTCACAGTGTAGTTATGCAGCTACTGAATCAAGTAAGCTTAAAATACACATGTACACCCATTTAGGAGAGACACCTTACAAATGTTCACAGTGTAGTTATGCAGCTACTGTATCAAGTAGCCTTAAAATACACATGCGTATCCATTCAGGAGAGAAACCTTACAAATGTTCACAGTGTAGTTATGCAGCTACTGAATCAAGTACCCTTAAAAAACACATGCATATCCATTCAGGAGAGAAACCTTACAAATGTTCACAGTGTAGTTATGCAGCTACTGAATCAAGTACCCTTAAAAAACACATGCGTATCCATTCAGAAAAGAAACTATACAAATGTTCACTGTGTAGTTGTACAGCTACTGAATCAAGTAGCCTTAAAATACACATGCATATCCATTCAGGAGAGAAACCATACAAATGTTCACAGTGTAGTTATGCAGCTACTGAATCACGTAGGCTTAAAATACACATGTATACCCATTTAGGAGAGAAACCTTACAAATGTTCACAGTGTAGTTATGCAGCTACTGTATCAAGTAGCCTTAAAACACACATGCGTATCCATTCAGGAGAGAAACCTTATACATGTTCACAATGTAGGTACTCAGCTACTGTATCAAGTAGCCTTAAAAAACACATGCGTACCCATTCAGGAGAGAAACCTTATAAATGTTCACAATGTAGGTACTCAGCTACTGTATCAAGTAGCCTTAAAAGACACATGCGTATCCATTCAGGAGAGAAACCATACAAATGTTCACAGTGTAGTTATGCAGCTACTGAATCAAGTAGGCTTAAAATACACATGTATACCCATTTAGGAGAGAAACCTTACAAATGTTCACAATGTTGTTATTCAGCTACTGAATCAAGTAACCTTAAAAAACACATGCGTACCCATTCAGGAGAGAAACCTTATAAATGTTCACAATGTAGGTACTCAGCTACTGAATCAAGTAACCTTAAAAAACACATGCATACCCATTCAGGAGAGAAACCTTATTAATGTTTACAATGTAGTTATACAGCTACTGAATCAAGTAGAATTAAAAAACATGTATCCATTAAGGAGAGACTACAAATGTTCACAGTGTACTTATTCATCTAAGCATTTAGAGAGCCCTAAATATCATATGGACAGCCATTCTGGAGAAAATCCTACCAATGTTTGCAGTGTAGTTATTCAGCTAAGCAGGCATATAGGCTTAAAGTACACGTGCTAACCCACACTGGTGAAAAACCTTACAAATGTTTACAGTGCAATTATTCTGCTAAAGAATTATGAAGTCTTAAATATCTTACGGTCAGCCATTCTGTGAAAAAACCTTACAAATGTTCACATTGTAGTTATTCGACTAAGCTTCCACAGAACCTTAATCATCATATGAATACCCATTCTGTCGGAAACCCTTATAAATGATCACAGTGCTGTTATTCAGAGAAACGTATAAAGAATCTTAGATCCCAAAGGCATAGACATTCCGATGAAAATGCTTACAAATGTTCACAGTGTAATTATGCAGGAAATTTATCAAGGAAACTTAAATTACATGTGTGTGCACGCTCCATTTATAAAGCCTAAAAGTGATCTTAGTGTATTTATTCTGTTTACAAATCAAGGACTCTTGATAATGCATGAATACTTATTTTGGAGAAAACCCTTTTAAATGTTCACAGTGTATGAATTTAGCTTCAGGCTAAATTTGTTGCAAGGTCAATAGATGAAAATAAGAAAAGAAACACTGTTTTTGGACAAGATGCGGAGAAACGAAAACGATGAAGGGATGCGTATTAAGGAGTGTAGGAGGGAAGTAGTTGTTGTGTGGGCTGAAGATAAACCTGCTAAAGGGACGATTTAGGAGTTAGTCAAGCTCTAGAAGCCATGAGTGCAAGAGATGTTGGAATTAGAAAGTTATGAGATTCAAGCAACATTCCATCAACTAAGAATCAAGAAGATACCCGTCATCTTGGAATACAAGTGGACCTTGCTATCCCTGAGCCAGTACATGAGAATGCTGAGGATAGATCAAGCTTACTCATGTTGTGGGTTGTTAGAGTTAAGGGTAAATGTTGTTTTACTGTTGAAGTTAAGCTAGCTGGAAACATCAATTTCATTACACACACAGACACACACCACCTATAGTTGATATGTCAAATAATGCTAATTTAAAAAAAAAAAAAATACCAAATATGCTTGGTCCTGTGTCCAACATGGGCCTTGGGGCAGACCGTCCCCCACTTTGGCACACCACTAGCCTGAGCGTGTATAAGAGTTTCCTATATATGTTATTTTCTTGATATCAGAATAAATTATTTGCATAAAAAATTCGTATTTTTTTTATACTGAGTTGGATTTAATTTATAAATCCTGGACTTAGGTAGTCACCTATATGAACATAGTATGGAGCATGTGTTCACTAGGTGAGCTATCCTGTAGCCCGTCATTATTTTATTTTATCCTAGTTCAAGACTAATGATCTTATCCAAATTCTATCTTAAGAACATGTGAGAGACATAATACTTTTTGTGCTTTCAATTTCTTTCTTGCTGGGACAACTTCCTTGTCCAGAAGATTTTTTTTCTAATCCAGTGTTACTGAGAAAGCTTAAATAATAAAGTTTTTTCAACTTACAGTGTTACTATGTAAGCATAAAAAGAGGGAAATGTGTGTTCTTATAACCTTGTTTGGTGTGGATAGTTTCAAAGCATGTACTGCAGAGTTAATCGGGAATTTTGGGCAATAAATTGTTATTACTGTTCTTACATACCTTTTAAATTGCTAGAACAGGTATTATATCATGTTTGTACAGTGTCAATTCAAATATATTACATATCTCAGTCCTGTTTCACGTAAGTAGCAAACTTTCAGTACATAGTTCATTAAATTTTAGATACTTTTTTAAAATTTGGTTTTCATCAAATCATGTTCAAATTTCATGTGGGTTCGGATTTGATGGGTTCTACTGTAGTTGTACTCAAATTACATTGACCATACCTACCTCGCTCAGACATGTTGCCCTCTCAGTACATTTGATTTATTATAAATTATTTATTAACATATATATATATATATATATATATATATATATATATATATATATATATTCCACCAATGAAACTACAGGCTATTCTAATGAAAATCCTTTCATAATTAAAAAATCTAATTTTGCAGGGCCGTTTTCAGATAAAAAGTTTTGCCTTTTGTTTTTTCATTTATAAATTAATACAATTTATATTTCTAATTAATTTATTTTAAAATAATTAATAACCAAAAGTCATATAACTTAATTTAAGCCATATGAGAAGCCACAGAAAATTGTATACCAGAAACACATGGGAGCAGACAGAGAATCCAATTTGTCTTGTCTATTTAATTTGAACTGTTTATGCCTTACGCATCCCTAATAGATATTAAAGAGTATGGGGGTCTTTTTATTACAGAGTAGTACAGGCCTTACAATTTGTATAGTATTACAACTTGATACGCCTATATGTTACAAATAAAGGTTATTCACAATTTAAAAAATGTATTCACTAAATGTCATATGCACAGCCATTCTGGATAAAAACTTTACAGATGTTCACAGTTTAGTTATTCAGCTAAGCATTTAACGAATCTTAAATAGCATATAAGTAGCCTGCGACGGTCGACTGTACCCAGAGCACGCAGGTTCTACCTCTAAGCCAATGTTTACCACCTGACCACATTTGTATTCCGCCAACGCAGGTAAAATTTGAAGCAAGCAGATCTCACACAAGCCAGAACCTGTATCGCTGCTTGCCAAATTCTGCCAGAGTACCAGTCATTGGACTTTGATTTTAAAAACCTAACTTACTGATATTTAACCCTTTGAATCACTATATTTAGGGAAAAATTTTAAATAAAATTCAAGTGCCTCTGGAGTCATCACAAAACTTAATGACCAAATTGTAGAATTATTTAAGAAATTTGTTCAGTGAAGAAGAAATTTAACTCAGTCGTAAGTTAGTAAAAACCATTGATTTTTTTCATATAAAATATATACTAGTACAAGAATTTTAATGATTTATTTAATTATATAAATTTTTTAAAGTTTTTCAAAATTTAATATTTTATATTAAAATTTACAAATTATTGACAGTATTTACTAATAATTTAACGTTACTTATTTTATAACCTGTAATCCTTTTAACAACTGAATAATCCAAACTGTAAGATTTTATCATGAACAAAATATATATAATAACCTTCAAAAATATGAAATATTGAACAAAAGTTTATTTTAATTACCTTCCTTTACTTATGTGGTGCTATTTATCTTTCATTAATTTTCAATAATTATTCAAATATTTTATTTCAAAATTATCATATAATCTCCCATTTACATTCATAAAATTTTAATTTAAAATAATGATTTAAAAAATACCTCTAATGTACAATAATTTACATTCAATTGGAAAATATTTTCAAACGTTTCCCACTTATTTAATTTTGTGTTACTACCAATCATAATTTGATCTACTTTTATCTTCTTTGGATATATTTATTTAATTCAAAATTCGATTTTTATATTTTTTTACCCAAAAAGATTTATAATCTTTTTTATAAATTTATCCACTTTCAAATTTAATTTACTGAATTAATTTCTATTTATCATATCTTGTCATTAAAACATTTCCCAGAAACAAAAATAGTTTGTAAAAAAGCACATGATTTTTATAAAAAATATATGAAATATTACCATTTAATAAAACTAAAAGACTTATGATTCTAAACCCTTTCATTTTTCTTATTTTTATAAATTTCAACTTATTTCCTTTAGTAGTTTTAGTTAAAGTCATTTTGAAAATTTGTGTTTACTTTGCAAATCTCGCCTTATTGAGGTTTTTAAAAAAGTTTAAATTAATTTAAATTGTCTAGTCTTTTAAAACTCTTTTTCATTTAATTTAAATGTAGTTTAAAACTAATAAAAATATAAATTAAAAAGGATTAAAATTGATTTAAAAATTTTTAAATTTCAAATAAATTTAATTAATTGAAATTTTAAAGACAGTGCTATCTTGTTTACTAGTCCACAGGAACCCTTAATTTCAACAGCCGTTGGGCTGGTATTTTGGTCTTCCATCTGGTGTATACTTGTCCGGGGTTCGGCTAGCCCTCTTTCCTCCTTGACTCCTCGCTCTCTCTCAACATAGGTCCCTTTTTGTTTGGCCGCACTGGATGTCTTCTTTGTCTTGATAGTTTAGTTTATAATTTGATCGTATTTTTTTATAATTTTGAAGAAATCTGTTGTTTAACTCTTGCTAAAAAAAGACTTGAAATATTACCATTTGTTAAAACTAAAGACCTATAAATCTAAACCTGTTCATATATCAACTAAGGAATTATTTTCTTATTGCTATAAATTTCAACTTATTTCCTTTAGTCATTATACTTAAAGCCACTTTGAAAATTTGTGTTTACTTGCAAATCTCACCGTATTAAAGTTATTTAAAAAGTTTAAAATCAGTTAAATTTTTTTAGTCTTTTTAAACTACTTTTCATTTAATTTAGATTTACTTTAAAACTAATAGAAATATAAATTTAAAATTGATTTAAAAATTTCAAATAAATTTAATTAATTAAAATTTTTAAGAAAACCAAAGACATTGCTAACTTGATTGCTTGTCAACAGGAATCCTTGAATTTGAACAGCCCTCCGGCTGGTATTTTGGTCCTCGATCTGGTTTATCCTTGTCTGGGGTTCGGCTCGCGCTCTCTCCTCCTTGGCTCCTTGCTCTCTCTCCGCATAGATCCCTTTTTGTTTGGCCGCACAGAATGTCTTCTTTGTCTTGATAGTTTAGTTTTTAATTTGATCGTATTTTTTTATAATTTTGAAGAAATCTGTTGTTTAACTCTTGCTATTTTAGCATAATTTTTACCTAATACATTTTTAAAGTTTGGTTTATTGAGCTTTATTTAACTTTTAATCTTTATTCAACTATTCTTGATATTTATTTCGGCATTACAAAACCACATTACGCCAACTTAAAGGTAAATTTGCGTTCAAAGTTATTTTATATCATTTAGTGTTCACGTAACATAGCACGACGCGTAATATAATAATTTGGAAAACCGAAAGCATTTTGAACACTGAAGTTAATATGTTCGGTTTTATGGGGTATACCCCTAAAACTTACTGCGGGAAACACGAGTTCTAGATTTTGGTGTCACCATTTGCCTTTAGCCGCACATTGTCTATTCAACACTCACAGTTCAAAAACAATTCCGAGCCCGACATCATACCTTCTTTCGTGTTGTTTCCAGACTGAACTCCTTTGGTTCTCGTTCCCTCGGCTCATCTTTTGATATTGCTGACTTGCAACAGCTGGCAACCCATAAATGTTGAGTATGTGTGTAGAGTGTAGTTTGAAATGTTTGTATATCACATATTATTCGGTTGTGTATTGTTGGTTATTTTTGGTTTGTCTGTGAAGAATTTGTAGGTTAGTTTTTTTATTTGTCTATCTATGATTTGTTTGGCAGTTTTATTGGACGTTTTAGTTTGTATACTCTGAGTTGTATATGTCTTTTATTTATGTTGTTGCTTTTAGTTGTTTGTTGAGGGTGTTGTGTGAGTAGTTGTAATTGTAACTGTATTTAAGAAGCGTGCTGGTTATTTTACAGGTTTTAGGTGATTTGTATGGTATTTTTATGTATTTAATTGTTTTGTCATGTTGTGTATTTGGGGTTGGGTTATTAAGTTTATTTTTTAGATGGTCCTATATTTTAATATTTGTTTTGTCGTATCTATTGGTTTGTGCTATATGTTTTATGGCAGGGGTTCCCAAACTGGGGGGGCACGGGGAAAGTCCAGGGGAGGGCGTGACACCCAAATGAAATAAATAAAAAAATTACAAAAATAATTTCCTCAGATCTTTGAAATAAAGTCTTTCTGAGTTTTCATAATTGTTTTTGTAAAGTTTCAATAAAGTTGTGTGGTGTGTGTACCGATACCTCCGTTTGTCCTTGGCGTGATTGCTAGTGTTCCCCCATCACATCTTCAATCCAATGCAGTTTGTTCAGTGCTTGCGTTGTAACTAGTCCGTTCTGGCACTGTACTTTCCGTGAATTATCAGTCAGCGTGTTAGCTGTATTGTGGGTGTTCTATAATATAACGTCTGCGACGTTTGAATTGGAGTAATTGTTTTTGTGTTGTGTGAGTTCTGTGTGAAGCAAAGAAACGCAAGTATATTGACGATTATATTCAATATGGGTTTGTTTCCTTGCTTAAAGATAATGTTGATCACCCTCAGTGCGTTATTTGCTATGAAGTATTAACCAATGACTCGATGAGGCCTAATCGTCTTCTGAGACATTTGTCAACCAAGCGTGCCTCTTTAAAGTCTCAGAAGAAGCATGTTTTGAGGACGTTTTTGAAGGACCGCTTTTGAAAAATTTGATAATTGACCATTTGAAGAGCCTCAAGGAGGAGTTCAGCAGGTACTTTCCTAACTTGTCAGAGGAGTTTTACAAACTATCAACCGACCCGTTCCACATGGACATACAGTTGCTGCCAGAAGAGTTGCAAGAGGAGGGAATAGAAATAAAAAAATGACTCTGCTGCAAGATACGATTTTGAACAAATGGACAAGCCCTCATTTTGATTAAAGTACTTAAAAGTTTGCCCCAGTGTTTCAGAGAAAGCTGTTCGGATGTACTTGCCTTTTTCAACAACATACATGTGCGAAAAAGCGTTTTCAACTCTTGTGGCGATCAAAACCAAGTACTGCAACAAACTTGATGTCGAAAGTGACCTACGCTGTGCTTTGTGTGAAACTCAACCCAGGATCTGTCAACTTATTCAGAACATGCAAGCGCACCCATCTCACTAAATTACATTTTATGTTTTGTTTTTGTACGTAGGTAGGCCTATTGCTTCACCTTCCTTAAATTGAAAATGTATCTGTGTTACAATGTTAAATTTTGTATCAGTAATTATATTCGTTTTTTATGTAATACTTGTTTTAATTTTCATCATACGTACAATTATTGAATCTTTCCATTCTGCTTTACCTCATTCAACAGTGAACAAGAAAATCTACCTACTCCCCGTATCTTGTACTTGTACAAGTAGGCACCGTGGAAATAGGGTATTGCAAAATGGAAAGCTGATATGTGTAGGGGGGCGTGGGGGTCTCCAAATAACCAGAGGGGGGCATGGTACAAAAAAGTTTGGGAACCTCTGTTTTATGGTGTTTAATTCTTGGTAGTGGTTTTGTTTGTCTAACGGTATTTTGTGTAGGTGCTATGTAATGTTGTAAGCAGCTAATTTATGTTGAAGTAGGTGGATTGAAGAAATTTGAATGGCACTATCGGTTGTTGGTTGCTTTACAGGATATGTTAAATTTATTAGTTTGTACTCATAATTGTAAAGTCTAAAAAGTTAAAGGATTGTTTTGTTCCATTTATTATTGGTGTTCCAATATTGTATGATAGTTTTGTCTATATGGGATTTAGATTTTGTGAAAATATTTGTGCTCATGTTTCATTTCCCGACATATTAACTTTTACAACTATTCTTTAAAATATTTAAAGGTACAAGTTTTATTAGTATATATACTAACTATTGATTGAAATTGAAGTTATATTACATTCACTTTTAAACAAATAAATCTCATAAAATTTAATTTTAATTATTATATTTTACCCTAATTATTTATTTATTTAATTTACTATTTTACTCTTGTTTTTCCAACTCCTAAGCCTAATTGTTAATCATCTTTAATTTAATGAAAGTATAATTAAGTTCTACCTTCTGACCAGCCTAAGCTAGTTTAAAGTACTTGTCTGAACTCACTATTTCCTATGTCTTCATTCACTAAATATTATTTCATTGATTCTTGGAGACCTTCCTTGGTAACTCTCTCGTCATGTTTGGTACTTTTTTACTCAGCACATGTCTAAATCATTCAATATGACCTTAAACGTTTTTATAACATGCAATGAGGCTACTATTTTTTATTATGGTTCTACAGCACTGTGGCTACATTTTATATTTTTTATTCAAGAATCTAGGGCATGTCTATAAGAATTTATAATTCTGAAGCATTTTACAAAATAATTTAAATGTTACTAATCCTTGTGTTTACTTAATGTCAGTTTATAACTTGGTTTGACATATTTTATTTAAATTTGATAACATTATTCATCTTTACCTTCTGCATGTTTTTTAAAGAATGCAACCGATTTTGCAATGGTCATTTGCCATTGCAGTACCGCCTTCAATATTCATGATGCTTTAAAAGTTATCACTCTTCTTTTGCAACTACTTTAATCTGCAATATTCTTTTATATGGGCTCGAATTTTAGGCATATTTTTGATCTCAAATACAAAGTAGTCTTCAGGACATGCAACACAACTAAAAACACCTACACACTACAAAAACACGACAGGGCAAGAGTATACAAAATGACATGTAATGACTGCCTAAGGTCTACATAGGCCAAACAGGGAGAACCTTCACCACAGGATACAAAGAACAAATAAAAGATTTGAAAAACATTCAACCCAAATAAAACTTCACATTTACTTACATAAGATACTACATACATACACTAATATAGACACTTACCTAAAAGTCCTTCACTACATACAATAATCAGGGAATATACAAACTATAATGCACTTATTGCAATAAATTCTGCTTTGGAGCGACAGAAAAACCTTTCACTGAAATAAATAAACACATAAATGCACTGCACACCCTTAGTGAATCCTCTTTCGCAAATCACCCAATGGACAATAACCACTCATGCAACAAAGGTAACAAATTAAACACAGTAGAACAATACGAAACATACAAGCGTAGCAACACACATAGAAATAACATTCTAAATTAACAGACACGATACAGTTCACACCTACTTTTCAATCCCATCATTTCTTACTTTCAAGAATTTGAGTCGAAAACCGCAACTGCAGCGATCATAGTGGCAGAAATGTCAGACTGAAGATGTCGTTTGATTAAAACATTACCATTAAGCGTAAGTTAATAATTATATTAATAAGATGTCTTATCGCAAGTAATTTCATATTTTATTTGTTCATTCCATCTTCACGTGAGCTACTAATTATCACTAAACACTTTTAAATGTTTATAAACTTGCCTATAATAACACTTACTTATATTTGTTGAGGACGGCCGTTGTGTATTGAGTATGTGTGTAGGGTGTAGTTTGAAGTGCTGTATATTTCGTATTGTTTGGTTGTGTAACGTTAGTTATTTCTGTGTTGTTTATGAAGAATTTGTAGGTTAGATGTTATTACTATGCAGTCTTGTTTTGTGGAGTTAAGATGATCTGCGAAATTTGATTGGTAGTTATTGTTTGTTAGTGCTTTTATATGTTCTTGATAACGTGTTTAGAAGGATCTCCCTGTCTGGCCTATGTAAAAACTGGGGCACGAACTGCAAGTTAGTTTGTAAACTCCAGTAGTGTTGTAAATGTCGTTGATTTTGTTGTAGGGGTTTAAATTGTTTATTGAGAGTGTTGTGTGTGGAGTAGGCTATTTTTTAGTTGTATTTTCGTAGTGTGTTACTGGTTCAGGTACGTCAACGATATCATAACATTATATGAAGGTAACACACGCCGAGCACATATTTTTAAAACGCTTTAATTCCATACACCCAGAACTAACATACTACAACGGACCGCGCACAACGCCCAACCACCGAGCTAGAACACTGTGCAATGATCGCCAAAATCTGCCAGAGAACAAGTCCCTGGAATTTAATTTAAAAAACCTAACTTGCTGAGATTTAACCTTTGGGTATCCATTTCCCGGGGAAAGAGTTCATTTGAAGTCATCTTAATGGCAAAATGACCCTTTAGTATTAGGAGTGTGTAAACATTTGTTTTAATAAATAAACTACTGTTTAGTTTGCAAATTGGTAAAAAATTGGTTTTTGTTTTATTTTTAAATCATGATTATACAGCACAGTTTGTATGTTTCTTATTTTAATTCTGGTAACAAACGAAAAAAGTTGATATTCGTGTTCTAATGTTAGCAATGTCAAATCTATCAGGGAAAAAAATTCACTGATTGGAGCATTAGTTAGCACCAGTCGGGTTATTTTTTTAAATGTAAATATGTGTTTGCAGTAAAAATTCGTATTCAGCAAGGTCAAATTGATTAGAAAAAAAAATTCGTCGATTGGAACGGTAGTCGCTGATCTTAATAATAACCCTTCCTGCATTTATACTCTCCACTGTATTTTTTTTGCTATTGACAAGTCAAAGTTACCCATGTGTCCAAAGGTCAAAGTTACTATAGTAAAAGGTTAGCTGCATTGACATGTATTCTGATTTTGTATGTTAGCGTCACAAACCAGAAAATATGACTGACTGAACGAATGAACCACTTTGCTTGGTTCATACTGAAGCCCTTCAGTACCTGAGACCATGGAACAGAAAGAACTGGTGAAAGGCAATGCTTATTCAAGAACAGTGATCAACTCAGTCATTCGAATAAAGCGCTTCAATTGTTCATGAACCTCATCTCTAGACTGTAGATCCTGGAAGAGGTTGAGGTTGTGATTCTCAATTGTCACATAATATAATAGTAATGTTCTACTTTTATTTTCACTCTATCCACCAGTTTGATATTAAGATTTCTGTAAGCTGAGTGATTTGTCATTCTTTAATATCATTTGGACTGCAGTATCCTTGTAGCAGTTTGATCATATACCATAGAGATTCTTTTCTCGTACTTTTTGCCCTATAATATTTGTGAGAGTATTTTTAAAAATATTTATCCTCTTTAAGAACCTACGTAATTAAAATAAAGATACATGCAATACGATATAAACAATAACATACTAATTTATCAAAATTTTATAAAATTCGATTTACATCCTTTGATTAAGTAACATTTTTTGTACAAATTTTGCTCTATGTTTTTTTTTTATTGAAAAAAATAATAGAGCAGAAACAGTAAGCTGATCTATTAACATATGTATACGTTATAATTAAATAAATTCAGTTAAATTTGTTTTCTCTGTCTTCTTCAACTACAATATATATTTGCAAAAATTATATATTTTTTTCACAATCTGCTATCAAAATACCACTACTTAAATATTTACCATGGCCTTAAACATTAAATGTCATGAAATCTGTTGTCATTAAGCGAGAACAACAAAACTCTCTCAACTTCCTAGACCTTACAATTAAACGAACAGACAAACAAACACATAAATTCAACATATACCGAAAACCCACTAGTACCAATACGACCATTCACAGCTCCTCAAACCAACCACACCAACATAAACTAGCCGCTTACAACACCATGATATATCACCAGCTAATAACACCGTTAGACAAAGAAGAAATTACCAGGAGTTAAACACCATAAAACATATGGCACAAAAAATGATACAACTCAACAATGATTGACAAATTATACAACCGCCTAAAAAATAAACCTAATAACCCAAATACAAACACATAACATGACAATCCCATAAAATACTTATTATAGAAATACCATACAGATCATCCAAAACCCACAATCTAACCAACACACTACGAAAATACAACTACAAAATAGCTTACTCCACACACAACACTCTCAATAAACAATTTAAACCCAACAACAAAATCGACGACATTTACAACGCCACTGGAGTTTACAAACTAGTAAAGTTGTTTCCATTTGTTGATACCATCTTCGCGTGAGCTACTAGTAATCACTTACACTTTTAATGTTTTAAACTTGCTATAGTAGCACTTACTTTGTTTGTTGAGGACGGCCGTTTCAGGAGATGTGTCCTTTTGTAAACTCAGACCGTAACTCCTCTCAAAGAAAGTTGTTTCATTAATTATAAATATTATACATATTCTGAATCTAAAATTTATTATTTATAATAATATATATATATAAATAACACCACATGGCTTAATCACTTTTTTTATAATATTTGGATACTAACACAAATTTTAGAATTTTCACCATATTTGACAGGCCTAAACTTTTTACTTTAAATGAATTCAATTTTGAAGTGAAAGATTGTACCAATTTTATTTATCACTTAGCTGGAAAACTTGCGTCTTCTTCTACTTCTTCCAATGGCTCTCACTTGGCTTACGCCATTCAAGATATTGCCTCCCAATACAATCCAGGTAAGTCCCTTTGTTGTTGTCTTTCCTATCTAGCCCACTACAGACCAGGAGGTGGTCCTTGTCCATAATAGATGTTTGGCATGCACATATTGTTTACCAGTTTGGTGATATTTTCATTTGAAAAACTTATGTAGATTTCTGTTTGTGCCTTCCGCAATGTTCCTTATTAGATTGGCCTAGCCGTAGCATCGTGAGATGTAATAAATTAGATAATTTAATGTATAAAATTTTAAAAAAACGATACCTTATGAACTCATTTTAAAACACGACATGAAAAAAATTCTAACTAAACATTCCTTCAAAACGGCTATGGATCATATTTTCCATAATACATTGAGTTTAATGCATTTTTTAAACTAATCATCTCACACAGACAGATAATGGTAAAGTAGGAAATAATTATAGTTACGTGGCAAATAATTACTTTCCGTGCATCCCTCTGCAGACACCTAGGACGCCTAGTACTAACAACAAATGGTGCCTTTTTTGCACTTCGGGTATGGGGACAAATGTACTGAGAAACGTAGCTGAAGTAACTACTTATATAATTAGAATAAAGAGTTGAATTTGTACACTTGCCTGGGCATACTCGGCAGCACATTTATTTATTCCTATCCTCCGTTGCAGCTGTGCAAAGGCAACTGTTATACTTGAAAGAAATCATTTCAAGCTATAGCCGACACCACTGGTTCAAGTGTGATTTCTGACCTGATTATGCATACGGAAAATCAAGTTGTACAGTCCCACTGCTCATCAAAACAAACGACGATTAATCTTTATTTTAAAAATTTGTAGGCTAGCCTCTACAGTAAGTCATAAATTAAATAAATGTACAAAATATTTTCTTTTGAATTTATGTTTTATAATAGTACAGTATTTATTGTACTGTGTACTGTATTTATAAAAATGTAGTCTACAATGTTGAATAAATACTATACATTAGTATTAGTATTAAATACATAATTGCATTAGTATTAGTTAAATACCGTAGCCTATTATGTATTGGATAAGTTTGTAGTGAATAATAATTAATGTATTTTTTTTTTAATTCGGCTTCCTCCAACACCGATCCACTAAATGGTCATGGACGGACAAAATATTGAGAACTGTATGTGTCTGTTTAACAGAGGTTTCACTGAACACACACACACACACACACACACACACATATATATATATATATATATATATATATATATATATATATATATATATATATATAAAGAACAAAAGTCTAAATACAAATACAAGAATTATAATTGAATTTAAAATTCAAAGCTTTTCTTTGGCTAACAGTACCAACATCATCAGGAATATTAAACAATTAAAATTAACATCAAATTAACATGTTAATTTTAATTGTTTAATATTCCTGATGATGTTGGTACTGTTAGCCAACGAAAAGCTTTGAATTGTAAATTCAATTATAATTCTTGTATTTGTACTTAGACTTTTGTTCTTTATTAATACACAAGAAAACATACTGCGAGATATATATATATATATATATATATATATATATATATATATATATATAGATCTAGTTTATTTCAGTGATCGAGCAATTCTGATCTGATCCTAGAAGGAAACTATTTGCTAATTATTAGTTTGTACAAATCAAGCACTATGAGTCTAATTCGGCTGCCGAATGGTGAGTGAGGGCAAGCAAACGTATTGTGCTGCATGTTACTATTGTGAGTGTCGTGAGAAGTAACATGGCTCCTATAGTTAGTTAGTAAAACATTAAAAACTTCATGACCAGGCATGTGAAATTGTTTTTCATCTCTTAGAGTCTGATTAAGAAGCTTGATAGTGGAATGGTGACAATTTCATTGTTCCAACAAAAAAATGTTGAAAGTGATGTGTCACTAAGCAGTGTTAAAAACATGGAAATAAGAAAAGAAAATAGTGTTGGATGGATGCATGTTTGCAACTCTGGATAAAACACGAGCAAAAGGAAAATTAGTGACAGCAATGGGTGATTTTTATGATGCCATTATTCAAAGTACAGAGCACAGGTTTTATAGTGAAATAAAGTCGATTCCATCTTCGCGTGAGCTACTAGTAATCACTAAATACTTTTAAATGTTTCAAACTTGCCTATAGTAGCACTTACTTTACTCGTTGAGGACGGCCGTTTCGGGTGATGTGTCCCTTTGTCAACTCTGAGTTGACAAAGGGACACATCTCCCGAAACGGCCGTCCTCAACAAGCAAAGTAAGTGCTACTATAGGCAAGTTTAAAACATTTAAAAGTGTTTAATGAAATAAAGTGTTTCCTCACTGTAGGGAAACTGAAAGAAAAAGTTCAAGACCCCGTCGATTTTAAAGGGAAAATTATTGAAGAAACCCTCAAAGAACTGGGTTTGAATGGTGAAAGACACTTAACAAGAAATGTTGATTGAAAGAAAAGACCTCAGAATCTAAAGAATTAATTCTATACGAGAAATAAAATGTTAAGAAGATGATAACTGCCGTACAGACAAAATGTATGTCTGTACAATGCATTCTACTCCAAATTAATGACAAGGCACATCAGAAGGCCTACATACTCCAGTAGTAGGTGGTGATCACCTTATAGTGGTCCATGCGGAAGGATCCAGGGGCATTCTTGGAGTGGAAAGTATCAAAATTACAAAATATAAATCAACAGAATTATGAAACTGGCTTAGAGGGAAGCTGATACCTGACCTACAACTGAGTTTTTTTTTTTTTTTGCAGTAGTCAGTATTGGTTACCATAATGTGTAATTTGGTAATGTGTCTATGAAAACCTCTACAAAGACTGATAAAACAGTGACTGACTAAGTGCAACATTGCTTAGGTGAAATGTTCTCCTCTCTTTGAATAAACCTGCAGAAATATACATCATGGACAACATAATTGACTCAGCTGGCCACACACTAATTTGTTTACTTCTATACCACCGAGAACGTAATGTGATAGATTTAATATTCATCGCTTCAGTAATTAATAAAAGTAAAATAATAGTTAACTTGACAATAAGATTTTGTATATCTCGTTATACCTTTAAGCAAACCATTTCAGATATTTCTCAAACTGTAAAAACGTTTTATTTAAACAAATATTATTCAATTCATAATCCCACATTATAAAAATGTTTAAATAGGTTTAATTTCAGATGTTACAATAGATTGGGGTCATTTACACATTTCAGACTTACTAGTAGCTGCCGAGACAGAGCGGAACTTATTGTTCACGACCTATATCTATTGTAGTTTAGGGTCTCTATTAATATTATGAATTATTCAGTCATGACATTTTTTATAAATATTAAGAATGGGTTGTTTCATTAACAAAACTGTTCTTTTAAGCTATTTCTGCTCCAATAAGTGTTCTTCGTTTCAACTTTTAAAAGTTCAACTTATTGTTTGAATAACAGGTCTTGAACTCACGCTATATTTGTTTTGGTTATCTTTAACTAAATATGGCTCACTGTAAAATACAGTTATTTTTAAATATTAAATTTTATAGCGCTATGTACTTAACTTATCAATTTATCGGAGTTTGGCTGGTTGTTCATACAGGATTCATTTCTCTTTAAATTTTATATTTCACACAATTAAATTCCTTTTAGTTACTTCAAATTATATTAATACTGTATTATAGCTTTAAATTCACTTATCCTTGTTTTAATTTGGCCAAGTTTCTTCACAAATTTGTATAATTTTGACGAAATTCTTCAAATGGAATTTTGACTTCTAGGAAAGGCTCAGCTTCTTTCGGCTCCCCACGCTATAACTGACTAACACGTCCTTCTTACTGTTAAAAATGTTTAAAACATGGCGGCGATTCCTTTTCCAAAACTCATACTAATTATCCATAAACCTTGGCTTTCATGTAACGAAGTTCCATTTCTTCCCACTAGAGTCGACTGTAACACTGACCTACTTTCTTGGCTCCAGATATGATGCAACCAACAAATTGTTTTCACCCGTTTTAATTTGGTTTCCTTTCAAAATATATGAATTCGTTATTGATTATTTTTTAAATAAATATTAAGGTTTTATTATTTTTTTTTGGTTAAAAAAAATGTCTATTATTTATTTTTAATCTTTATTGCTAATGGTTCATGCGGATTTTCATATTTTTCCCATGCAGTTATATATTGGAAAATAATTGTTTTAACTCAAATCTTCGAAAATGTAAATTACATTACTTTGTTGAAAAAAAAATCAACACCATAAACATTATAAATTAATTGATAAGATTTGTTCATTCTGTTATAAGATATGTACACCCCTATACTAACTTATCCACGACACATTCAAATCCCATAATACTGGATACGCCCCTGACCATCTGATTTGTTGGTTATTCTGTAGTTTTTCTTTTCTCTGTTCCACTAATATTTGCAACAGTTTTGTTTACTTGGTCCCTGTGGGATCTGTGAAGAAAACTTGCTATATAATTGGAACTGTTTCGGCCTTACACATCCCTAATAGATATTAAAGACTATGGGGGTATTTTTATTACAGAGTAGTACAGGCCTTACAATTTGTATAGTATTACAACTTGATACGCCTATATGTTACAAATAAAGGTTATTCACCATTTAAACAATGTATTCACTAAGGAAATAAATACTTTACTATTAAATAGGAAATACGTAAATTCAAGGAATACTCTGACAAAGTTTTCTTCAACCATGACATGTGACATGATTTGATGCAACTGTTTTAATGAGATTTCATTACTATATAGACTAAAAAAATTTATAATTATAAATTTGTAATGTTTCCGAACATGTAATTGATATATGTATTCTATTACTGTCATCTTCATGAAAGTAAACATAAACAAAATAAAAGACTCACATCATATATTACTCTAGTTTGTAGGAAAAAAATATTAAGTATAAAACTTGTGGCTGTTTGTATTTATATCTTGTTTATGTGAAATTGATTTTCAATTATGGTAAAAAAAATATTCTTAGAAATGTTCACAGTGTAGTTACTCAGCTCCTGTGTCAAGTAGACTTAAAAAACACATGCATACTTATTCTAGAGAGAAACCTTACAAATGTTCACAGTGTAGTTTTTCAACTAACCTTTTAAAGGACCTTAAATATCATATGGACAACCATTCAGGAGAGAAACCTTACAAATCTTCAGAGTGCAGTTACACAGTTATTGAATCAACTACAATTAAAAAACACAAGCATAGCATGTAAAAACCTAACTTACTGATATTTAACCCTTTGAATCACTATATTTAGGGGAAAATTTTATTTACACTTAAATAAAATTCAAGTGCCTCTGGAGTCATCAGAACACTTAATGACCAAATTGTAGAATTATTTAAGAAATTTGTTTAGTGAAGAAGAAATTTAACTCAGTCGTAAGTTAGTAAAAACCATTGATTTTTATTTATATAAAATATTTACTAGTACAGGAATTTTAATGATTTATTTAATTATATAAATTTAAAAAATTATTTCAAACTTTAATGTTTTATATTAAAATTCACAAATTATTGACAATATTTACTAATGATTTAACGTTACTTATTTTATAACCTGTAATCCTTTTAACAACTGAATAATCCAAACTGTAAGATTTTACCGTGAACAAAATATATATAATAACCTTCAAAAATATGAAATATTGAACAAAAGTTTATTTTAATTTCCTTCCTTTACTTATGTGGTGCTATTTATCTTTCATTAATTTTCAATAATTATTCAAATATTTTATTTCAAAATTATCATATAATCTCCCATTTACATTCATAAAATTTTAATTTAAAATAATGATTTAAAAAATACCTCTAATGTACAATAATTTATATTCAATTCGAAAATATTTTCAAACGTTTCCCACTTATTTAATTTTGTGTTACTACCAATCATAATTTGATCTACTTTTATCTTCTTTGGATATATTTATTTAATTCAAAATTCGATTTTTATATTTTTTTACCCAAAAACATTTATAATTTTTTTTATAAATTTATCCATTTTCATATTTAGTTTACTGAATTAATTTCTATTAATCATATCTTGTCATTAAAACATTTCCCAGAAACAAAAATCCTTTGTAAAAAAGCCACATAATGTTTTATAAAAAATGACATGAAATATTACCATTTGTTAAAACTAAAGACCTATAAATCTAAACCTGTTCATATATCAACTAAGGAATTATTTTCTTATTGCTATAAATTTCAACTTATTTCCTGTAGTCATTATAGTTAAAGCCACTTTGAAAATTTGTGTTTACTTTGCAAATCTCACCATATTGAAATTATTTAAAAAGTTTAAAATCAGTTAAAATTTTTTAGTCTTTTTAAACTACTTTTCATTTAATTTAGATTTACTTTAAAACTAATAGAAATATAAATTTAAAATTGATTTAAAAATTTCAAATAAATTTAATTTATTAAAATTTTAAAGAAAACCAAAGACAGTGCTAACTTGATTGCTTGTCAACAGGAATCCTTTAATTTGAACAGCCTTGGGGCTGGTATTTTGGTCCTCGATCTGGTTTATCCTTGTCTGGGGTTCGGCTCGCCCTCTCTCCTCCTTGGCTCCTTGCTCTCTCTCCGCATAGATCCCTTTTTGTTTGGCCGCACAGGATGTCTTCTTTGTCTTGATAGTTTAGTTTATAATTTGATCGTATTTTTTTATAATTTTGAGGAAATCTGTTGTTAACTCTTGCTATTCTAGCGTAATTTTTATCTAATACATTTTTAAAGTTTGGTTTATTGAGCTTTACTCAACTTTTAATCTTTATTTAACTATTCTTGATATTTATTTCGGCATTACAAAACCACATTACGCCTACTTACAGTTAATTTTGCGTTCAAAGTTATTTTATAGAGTGAAACCTCTTAAGCCGGAATCCATTGGGACCAGCATTTTTTTCCGTCTAAGACAGGTTTCCGGCTTATACAGTAGTAGTGTACTGTATGATGGTAATACCATCACGAAACGTTTGCCGAGTCTATTTTTAGCGTTGGGGTGAGGGTAGGCCGTGGGGATTCTTATCTATAAGACTATTATTTCTACTAATCAGCTGTATGGCGCTGTACCAACACCACATAGGTAACGGACAATTAATTGTCATCGTGTCTACATTTGTTCTAATACAGTATTTAATTTAATTATTTATTTCCGATTAAGTACTGACTGTTTATTTCCTACAGAGATAACACTTCAACATATAAAGGAAGTGTATTTAAATCAAAAGAAAACTATCACATTTTAACGTCTAAATGAACGTAATTCAACAGTAATATCGGTTATCTTGATTGCCTAATGACAGCCCGTAGCCTGCACCCTGTGACGTCACAACTCGCAAACCTTGTTTTCTAGGTGGTGTTATGCAGCATCCTTTTATTCTTCTCCACAAAACATTTTTAATAGAAAACTATAAAACTAAAACACTTATACACTTGTCAACAAAATTTATGAATTAATGATGCAATTTATTAAAAACTATATTTTCCTCATACTGTGTTTAGGCTAAATACTGTAGCCTACATAGTACGCTTACGTAAAAATAAAAGAAAATCAATTAGGCTTGAAAAAATCTAGCATTGACTTTTGTTTTAAAAAGTTAGTTTTACTTGCTTGTGTTTCAGTTATTGTTTTTAGTTGTAACAAATGGTGACGCATTTCCGGGCTGTTTTTTTTCCAGGCGAAAAACCTATCAAGGTTATCATCGCCTAACTGAAATTAAGTTTTTAAATACTTGTTACATAAATAAAACTAATCAAAATAAAACAAAATAAAATAAAATAAATGTTTAAAACTAATTGTAACTATCTAATACTAAAGAACCTAAAATTATACGAAATTTAAATATTATTTAAATAGATTAAGGTGGCGTAAGAAAGCGAGGACACGGTCGATAGCCGTGACATCGTCCCTTAAAACCACCTTTAAACTACCTCGAAGATTGAAACGAATATATAAATTGACCAACTTATCACAATCAAGCAGAATGTGCTTGATTGTGATGGTACTTTTACAAAACGGACAAAGTGGTGGATCGTTATGTCTCATCAACCATCCATGCGTTAACAAAGAGTGGCCGATGCGAAGTCGAGTTACCATCACTTCCTCCCTACGATTCGAACGTACAGATGTCCTCCATGGTCGGACGGTATTTTTGATGTCCCTCAGCTTGTTTCTATTTACATTTTGCCATTCTTCATTCCAAACAGAGAATAGTGTAGTTTTAACTTTGCATACAAAATCTGATGCCATCACACGTTGTGTCGCATACCTGTAGCTAATTTTGCACCTTCATCTGCTTTAGAGTTTCCGAATATTCCACAGTGACCAGGCACCCAGAGAAATGACACCTCGCCACCTCGTAATTGGAGCCTGTGTATAGAGCACAAGATGTCTCCAACTAAAGGGTTCTTAGTGTACATTTCCTAAATAGCCTGGAGATCACTTTTGGAATCACAACACACAAGATATTTAGATTTTGCAGACGGAATTGATCTTAAAGCTTGGAAAATTGCATAAAGTTCTGCAGTAAAAACGCTACAGGCTGAGGGCAATCCGTAAGTGAAGGTTTGTCCTTCCATATAAAATGCACAACCTATCCCATTCTCCAGTTTTGAACCGTCTGTGAATAAAGTCACAGTATGTTGGTGAGTTTGTTGAATCTGCAAAAACTCCTGACGATAAATAACGTCAGGAGTATTGTGTTTAAGATACATGGACAATGAGAAGTCACATTTTGGCTTTTGTATTATCCATGGAGGGATGTAGCATGATGTTCGTTCGAATATAGGTGGATGTTCTAAATTTAGATTGATAAAAATGCGCAACGTTCTTATTCCGAAGGGAGCAGTTGAACGTTGACGTACATTGTAACGATCCTCGAGGTAGTTATCAAAAACTGCTTTGAATGCCGGATGTTTAGGTTTACTTCGAAGACCAGTGTAATATGAAATTTGTAGCATTTGACGTCGCATAGAGAGAGATGGTTCTCCAGCTTCAACTAGAAGGCTGGAGATTGGGCTTGATCTAAAAGCACCAGTAGAAAGTCTAAGGCCAGCGTGATGTATTGAATCCAGGAGTTTCAGAACCGTAGGTCGAGCAGATGAATAGGCTATACAGCCGTAATCTATGCGCGATAGAAACGGAGCATACAGGTTCTGTCTGCTCCCCAATTTGTACCACTTAGAACTCTCAACATATCCAATATCTTGCTGCACCGGGTCCTCAAATCACGCACATGCGGATTCCATGAAAGTCTTTTATCCAATAAAAGACCCAAAAATCTCACATTATCCGCGGTTTGAAGCCACGTACCATCAAGATAAAGAATAGGTTCCTGGTGTTGCCTGCGACGACTAAATGCTATACACTAGGTCTTCGAAGCCGAAAACTTGAAGCCCGTAGATCTGGTCCATTCTTGCAATTTATTAATGACTAATTGTAAGGATCTTTCCGCTGTTGCCATTCTTCTAGCAGCCATATATATACAAAAATCGTCTACAAACAGGGAACAGTGGACCGGTGACTGTACGTTTGAAGTGACGCTGTTAATGGTAACAGCAAACAGCATCACACTCAAAACGCCACCCTGTGGTACACCATTCTCTAGTTCTCAACGATCAGAATATATGCCTCCTAGACGTACACGGAAAGTCTTGTTATTCAAATAATTTTGTATAAAAGCAAGAATGTTACCTTGTATATCCCATGATTTCAATACGTTCAAAATTCCTCTTCTCCATGCCACGTCATATGCGTTCTCAAGGTCAAAGAAAACAGCTACCAGTGTTTGTCGTAAGATGAAGGCATAGCTGACTCCAACAAAACCAATTGGTCAACTGATGAACATCCTTGTCTGGAACCACACTGAACGTTAGAAAGAAGTTTGTTTGTTTCTAGATACCAGACAAGACGACGGTTGACCATCTTCTCCAGTAGTTTGCATAAGCAGCTGGTAAGAGAGATGGGTCTGTAACTACTGGGATTAGTTTTGTCCTTTCCTTGTTTTAGAAGAGGAATTATTGTCGCTTCTAACCATGCATAGGGAAAACCGTGCTCAAATATACGGTTGTATATCCGAAGGAGAACTAGTTTTTCCGACGGTGGTAGATTTTTAATCATGGAGTATACAATATCATCCGGGCCTGGAGCAGAATCCTTCGTAGACAAGAGAGCTGACTCTAGTTCGTCGATAGAGAAATGGATATTCAAACAAGAATCTCCAGACACTCCAACGGTGAAAGGTAAGGCTTCCTGTTTACGTTTATACACCTGGAAAGCGTCCTTGTATGCAGAAGATGAAGAATGTTTTGAAAACGATAACGCTAGCACATTGGCAATTTCCTCACAGTCCGTGGTCAAAACACCATCCGAATGCCTTAATGAAATTAATGGCATCGGAACGGAAATGCCACAGACTGATCGTAATTTCTTCCATACTGTGGATGGAGCTGTAGTTCTTGTAATTGTGCCAATGTACTGCGACCATGATTTTCGTTTACTTTGCCTAAATATTCTCCGTGCTTTCGCACGGAAGATTTTATATTTTTCCAGGTTTTCACTCGTTGGATGTCTCTTGAACTGGTTCTGAGCTTTTCTACGTTGACGAAGGATCACAGTGCACTCATCATTCCACCACGGAACAGGTGGTTGTCGTGGTTTGGATGAGGTTTTCGGAATTGTCTTTCTGGCGGCATTCAAAACGGTTTTTGTAAATGAATTTACAATGTCATCGATAGGAGCCAAGTAATCCACGTCCAGTGATTCTAGATCTTGTGAAAATTGTTCCCAGTTGGCTTTTTTTCATTATCCAAAGGGGATGTCGAACACAACGGGGTGAGGAGTCACACAAAGAGATCTCAATAGGAATGTGGTCGCTACTGTAAAGATCAGGCAATGCCGACCATTTTAGCCTTGTAGCCAAAGCAGGACTGCATAATGACAAGTCTACAGCTGTCCATCCACCTGTTGACGCTGCTAAATGTGTCGGAGAACCGTCATTAAGCAGGTATAAATCCAGTTCCGATCTGATGCTTTCGATCAGATTACCTCGCGGGTTGCATTCTGGTGAACCCCATGAAACATGGTGGGCATTGAAATCGCCCACTAATAAAAACGGAATTGGTAACTGATTTATGAGGTCTACAAGATCTCTCTGTTGCAGGTTGTCACTTGGTGGAAGGTAGACACAACAGAGAGTGAGTTTGTACGAAACAGCTGTTTGAATTGCCACTGCTTGTAAGGGAGTTATTAAGCTCACAGGAACGGCGTCGACACAGTTACGGGCTAGAATAGCTACGCCACCTCTAGCTCGATTTTCTTTAATGAAGTCCGATCTGTACACTGAATACTCCCTTAGATAGAAATTGTGCGATCCATGGAGATGTGTCTCTTGAATGCAGATGTACATAGGAGACACATCTCTTACAATTATTTTGAGATCCTCAATGTGACTTCTAACACCGTTAATGTTCCGCTGAATCACGGTTTGTTTAGGTGTGGACATTGTATTTTTGTGAAATGGATTCACCTGGCTCTCACTGCCGTCATTGACAATTTGCTGGCCTGGAATGTTGGACGTTCCAGGCAGAGAGTCATCAGATTCCATCACCACTATTGTAGTAGTGGAATCTGAGGAAGTTTTTGACTCAGAAGAGGAGTTTGAAATGGTCCTCTTTTGAGTCGCTTGTGATTTTGCACCTACTTTCACAGGTGCAGCTTTGTTATTATTTTTATTACTTGTAGTTGGTACCTTTGCCATTATGCTGAGGATCGCTTTCTCCTCCTTGAACTTTAGGCAGTTAAAGGAGCGAGCAGGGTGATCACCAGCACAGTTTGGGCATTTCGGAGCACTTGTGCAAACCTTCTCAGTATGGTCTTCAGATGCACACTGTCCGCATACCACTGGCTTGGAGCAAAAAGAACTTACGTGTCCAAAACGTTGGCATTTAAAGCACCGGCGTGGATTGGGAACGTAGGGCCCAACAGAAAGCCGTTGATAGCCAGCATAAAAAATATTCCGGGATAGATGGTTTCCCGAATGTCAGGATAATTGATGTTGTTGGAACTCTCTGACAGTTTTCCATCCTCATAATTCGTACGACATCTGTTACACCTTCTGATACCAGTTCTGATTTGATTTCGTCCTCACGGACATACAACAGATCCCTGCATGATATTACTCCCTTTGATGAGTTCAAGGTTTTGTGGGGAGCCACCGAAACCTTGGCCTGATCAAAGAAGGAGGTCATTTTTAATAATAACTGTGACTGCTTCGAATAGCTTGTTTCTAACAGCAGTGTTCCGTTCCGTAACTTCCTTATGGAAGAGACGGGTCCTGCTGCACATCCAGTTATAGCCTTTTGGATTACAAAAGGCGATACCTTTGAAAGATCTTTTCCAGCTTCTGTGTAAGACACAATTAAGAACTTTGGTGATTCTAAATCCATTTCTTTTCTCATCGTATTTACTTCCCTAGGCATTTTTGGAGAAACCTCACGACGCATCTTTACACTACGCATAGTGTAGTCTGTCTTTACACACAGACTCGTAGTCGCGACGCCTCTTTACATTAAACTGGTTGGTTTTCCATAAATTGTTTTTTAAGCTAACCATCGTGTCAGGCGTTACGGGCGAGACTATGAGAACGGGTACACCCATGGATCACTTTTGATCATTTCCAACCCCCGGAACTCTGGGGCCCATAGTCGAGTGGATGGGCATCAGTCGAGAACTCGTAATACTGTGCACAGGCTCCGACACCTGTGCACCGCAAACACTCCCTGACCAAGGACCGAAGTGGCTAGCGGACCAGCAACCGCGCATACGTCTTCGGCAGAGCAAGCTCACACCAGCGTCCCAGACCAGAGTTTGTCAAGCTCTGGACCTTTCAGCACTCCCAACGCGCAACGGTTCTGACCAGTCAAATTCCCTAAGCGAGGATGTTAGTGTATGTGTATATGTGCATGCGTGTGTGTGTGTGTGTGTGAGTGTGTGGGCTTTGTGAGTGGTGTAGTGTTAGGCTAGGGTACCGCGAGGGACGCCAAATCCCTCGTAGGTGCGGCTAGTCCGCACCCCCCTGCGGGGTCCGGGCTGTTAATACGTCCCGGGACTTTTAAAGTTTTCCGCGACAGACGGGATTCCGCCTAACACAGGGTCCGTCTAAGACAGGTTTCACTGTATCATTTAGTGTTCACGTAACATAGCACGACGCGTAATATTATAATTTGTAAAACCGAAAGCATTTTGAACACTGAAGTTAATATGTTCGGTTTTATGGGGTATACCCCTAAAACTTACTGCGGGAAACACGAGTTCTAGATTTTGGCGTCACCATTTGCCTTTAGCCGCACATTGTCTATTCAACACTCACAGTTCAAAAACAATTCCGAGCCCGAGTTGTTCGTACCTTCTTCCGTGTTGTTTCCAGACTGAACTCCTTTGGTTCTCGTTCCCTCGGCTCATCTTTTGATATTGCTGACTTGCAACGGCTGGCATCCCATAGGCGTTGAGTATGTGTGTAGAGTGTAGTTTGAAATGTTTGTATATCACATATTATTCGGTTGTGTATCGTTGGTTATTTTTGGTTTGTCTGTGAAGAATTTGTAGGTTAGTTTTTTTATTTGTCTATCTATGATTTGTGGATATGATTTGTTTGGCAGTTTTATTGGACGTTTTAGTTTGTATACTCTGAGTTGTATATTATTTTGTTTATGTTGTTGCTTTTAATTGTTTGTTGAGAGTGTTGTGTGAGTAGTTGTAATTGTATTTAAGAAGCGTGCTGGTTATTTTAAGGGTTTTTGGTGATTTGTATGGTACTTTTACGTATTTAATTGTTTTGTCATGTTGTGTATTTGGGGTTGGGTTATTAAGTTTATTTTTTAGATGGTCCTATATTTTAATATTTGTTTTGTCGTATCTATTGGTTTGTGCTATATGTTTTATGGTGTTTAATTCTTGGTAGTGGTTTTGTTTGTCTAACGGTATTTTGTGTAGGTGGTATGTAATGTTGTAAGCAGCTAATTTATGTTGAAGTAGGTGGATTGAAGAAATTTGAATTGCTCTATCGGTTGTTGGTGGCTTTACAGGATATGTTAAATTTATTAGTTTGTACTCATAATTGTAAAGTCTAAAAAGTTAAAGGATTGTTTTGTTCCATTTATTATTGGTGTTCCAATATTGTATGATAGTTTTGTCTATATGGGATTTAGATTTTGTGAAAATATTTGTGCTCGTGTTTCATTTCCCGACAAATTAACTTTTACAACTATTCTTTCAAATATTATTATTATAATATAATATAATAATATAATATATAATATAATATAATAATATAATATAATAATATAATATAATATAATATTATATTATTTCAAAGGTACAAGTTTTATTAGTATATATAGTAACTATTGATTGAAATTGAAGTTATATTACATTCACTTTTAAACAAATAAATCTCATAAAATTTAATTTTAATTATTATATTTTACCCTAATTATTTATTTATTTAATTTACTATTTTACTCTTGTTTTTCCAACTCCTAAGCCTAATTGTTAATCATCTTTAATTTAATGAAAGTATAATTAAGTTCTACCTTCTGACCAGCCTAAGCTAGTTTAAAGTACTTCTCTGAACTCAATATTACCTATGTCTTCATTCACTAAATATTATTTCATTGATTCTTGAAGACCTTCCTTGGTAACTCTCTCGTCATGATTGGTACTTTTTTACTCAGCAAATGTCTAAATCATTCAATATGACCTTAAACGTTTTTATAACATGCAATGAGGCTACTATTTTTTATTATGGTTCTACAGCACTGTGGCTACATTTTATATTTTTTATTCAAGAATCTGGGGCATGTCTATAAGAATTTATAATTCTGAAGAATTTTACAAAGTAATTTAAATTTTACTAATCCTTGTGTTTACTTAATGTCAGTTTATAACTTGGTTTGACATTTTATTTAAATTTGATAACATTATTCATCTTTACCTTCTGCATGTTTTTTAAAGAATGCAACCGATTTTGGAATGGTCATTTGCCATTGCAGTACCGCCTTCAATATTCATGATGCTATAAAAGTTATCACTGTTCTTTTGCAACTACTTTAATCTGCAATATTCTTTTATATGGGCTCGAATTTTAGGCATATTATTAATCTCAAATACAAAGTAGTCTTCAGGACATGCAACACAACTAAAAACACCTACACACTACAAAAACACAACAGGGCAAGAGTATACAAAATGACATGTAATGACTGCCTAAGGTCTACATAGGCCAAACAGGGAGAAACTTCACCACACGATACAAGGAACAAATAAAAGACATGAAAAACATTCAACCCAAATAAAACTTCACATTTACTTACATAAGATACTACATACATACACCAAATAAACACTTACCTAAAAGTCCTTCACTACATACAATAATCAGGGAATATACAAACTATAATGCACTTATTGCAATAAATTCTGCTTTGGAGCGACAGAAAAACCTTTCACTGAAATAAATAAACACATAAATGCACCGCACACCCTTAGTGAATCCACCTTTGCAAATCACCTAATGGACAATAACCACACATGCAACAAAGGTAACAAATTAAACACAGTAGAACAATACGAAACATACAAGCGTAGCAACACACATAAAAATAACACTCTAAATTAACAGACACGATACAGTTCACACCTACTTTTCGATCCCATCATTTCTTACTTTCAAGAATTTGAGTCGAAAACCGCAACTGCAGCGATCATAGTGGCAGAAATGTCAGACTGAAGATGTCGTTTGATTAAAACATTACCATTAAGCGTAAGTTAATAATTATATTAATAAGATGTCTTATCGCAAGTAATTTCATATTTTATTTGTTCATTCCATCTTCACGTGAGCTACTAATTATCACTAAACACTTTTAAATGTTTATAAACTTGCCTATAATAACACCTACTTATATTTGTTGAGGACGGCCGTTGTGTAATGTGTAATTGTGTATTGAGTATGTGTGTAGGGTGTAGTTTGAAGTGCTGTATATTTTGTACTGTTTGGTTGTGTAACGTTAGTTATTTCTGTGTTGTTTATGAAGAATTTGTAGGTTAGATGTTATTACTATGCAGTCTTGTTTTGTGGAGTTAAGATGATCTGCGAAATTTGATTGGTAGCTATTGTTTGTTAGTGCTTTTATATGTTCTTGATAACATGTTTAGAAGGATCTCCCTGTCTGGCCTATGTAAAAACTGGGGCACGAACTGCAAGTTAGTTTGTAAACTCCAGTAGTGTTGTAAATGTCGTTGATTTTGTTGTAGGGGTTTAAATTGTTTATTGAGAGTGTTGTGTGTGGAGTAGGCTATTTTTTAGTTGTATTTTCGTAGTGTGTTACTGGTTCAGGTACGTCGACGATATCATAACATTATATGAAGGTAACACACGCCGAGCACATATTTTTAAAACACTTTAATTCCATACACCCAGAACTAACATACTACAACGGACCGCGCACAACGCCCAACCACCGAGCTAGAACACTGTGCAATGATCGCCAAAATCTGCCAGAGAACCAGTCCCTGGACTTTAATTTAAAAAACCTAGCTTGCTGAGATTTAACCTTTGGGTATCCATTTCCCGGGAAAGAGTTCATTTGAAGTCATCTTAATGGCAAAATGACCCTTTTGTATTAGGAGTGTGTAAACATTTGTTTTAATAAATAAACTACTGTTTAGTTTGCATGTTAGTAAAAAAATTGGTTTTTTATTTTATTTTTAAATCATGATTATACAGCACAGTTTGTATGTTTCTTATTTTAAGCAACACCTTAAAATATTTAACAATTCTTTTTATTAGTCTTTACTTTATGACTTCTCTTCTAAAAAGTTAATATTGTAATTTTAGTGGTAATTTTTTATCCCATTTAACCCTTTCTCTTAAACATTTACTATCAAAATTTATTTAAACGTTTTTCATCATTATTTACATTAAAATAAAAAATTCTAAGAAAAATAATTTTCAATTATATTTAATTAAAATTGTTATTTCGCTCTACTTATTCATTTAATACCAAAACAAAATTTACTTAATTTTCTAAATGAAGCTTTCTTTATTTTCTAAAATTCTCTTTTCATCTCCTTGAAATGGGTATGCATCTGTGTTTTTTAAGGATACTTGATTCAGTAGCTGAATAACAACATTGTGAACATTTATAAGGTTTCTCTCCTGAATGGATACGCATGTGTTTTTTAAGGTTACCTGATACAGTAGCTGAGTACCTACATTGTGAACATTTATAAGGTTTCTCTCCTGAATGGATACGCATGTGTTTTTTAAGGTTACTTGATATAGTAGCTGAGTAACTACATTGTGAACATTTGTAAGGTTTCTCTCCTGAATGGGTACGCATGTGTATTTTAAGCCTACTTGATACAGTAGCTGTATAACTACACTGTGAACATTTGTAAGGTTTCTCTCCTGAATGGGTATACATGTGTATTTTAAGGCTACTTGATACAGTAGTTGCATAACTACACTGTGAACATTTGTAAGGTTTCTCTCCTGAATGAGTACGCATGTGTTTTTTAAGGCTACTTGATTCAGTAGCTGAGTACCTACATTGTGAACATCTATAAGGTTTCTCTCCTGAATGGGTACGCATGTGGTTTTTAATTTTACTTGATACAGTAGCTGAATAACTACACTGTGAACACTTGTATGGTTTCTCTCTTGAATGGGTAAGCATATGTTTTTTAAGGCTACTTGATTCAGTAGCTGCATAACTACACTGTGAACATTTGTATGGTTTCTCTCCTGAATGGGTAAGCATGTGTTTTTTAAGCCTACGTGATTCAGTAGCTGCATAACTACACTGTGAACATTTGTATGGTTTCTCTCCTGAATGAGTACGCATGTGTTTTGTAAGGCTACTTGATACAGTAGCTGCATAACTACACTGTGAACATTTGTAAGGTTTCTCTCCTGAATGGATACGCTTGTGTTTTTTAAGGCTACTTGATTCAGTAGCTGCATAACTACACTGTGAACATTTGTAAGGTTTCTCTCCTGAATGGATACGCATGTGTATTTTAAGGCTACTTGATTCAGTAGCTGTATAACTACACAGTGAACATTTGTATAGTTTCTTTTCTGAATGGATACGCATGTGTTTTTTAAGCCTACTTGATTCAGTAGCTGCATAACTACACTGTGAACATTTGTAAGGTTTCTCTCCTGAATGGATACGCATGTGTTTTTTAAGGGTACTTGATTCAGTAGCTGCATAACTACACTGTGAACATTTGTAAGGTTTCTCTCCTGAATGAGTACGCATGTGTTTTTTAAGGTTACATGATCGAGTGGCTGCATAACTACACTGTGAACATTTGTATGGATTTTCCTTAGAATGGGCTATAAAGTATTCTTTTACACTAACTGAGTCTCCAGCTGTAAAATCCCATTGTAGACTCTTACAAGTTCTTTTATGAATGTGTTTTTTTGAGTGGATTATAAGTTCATATATCTTTGAGCAGACATAATGACATTCTTCACATTTGAATAACTTATTTATGTCTTCCCTAACAGTCATCATGAGAGCAGACATTACTGGTGGTGAGTAATTATACACTGAGTGTCCATCTTGTTTATAACTGTAGTAATGCATCACTGGTCTATCTGAGCCTGGATACATGTTTCTATAGTTCTTCTTATTGTTCCAAGTACAGAAGGCTGTTACCACATGTCTTACAAACACATCTGAAAATCAAAATATATTCTACTTTAAATTTTGTACTATTCAATTTTAATAACCTATTATTACTAATCACTACTTTAGAAGACGATTCAACAGAGATAAACAGTCAATATACTGATATCAGTAATAACATTAATATAATGTTGTTAAAATCACACGCACTCACACAAACACGCGGTGCATGTGCACACACACACACACACATGCACACACATACATACACATACACACGTACACACATATACACATACACACACACACACATACACACACATACACAAAAACACACACACAAACACACACACACACATGTACACATACACATACATACACTAGCATACGCACATGCACATACTCACAACACAGGCAGCACACACACACACGCAGGCACAAACACACACATACACATACACTGAGACGGCCAAAAACAGTCTCAAAAGGAAGATTTTGATTTTTATTCCAAAATCTTTTAAAAAATATTAATTTGTAAAAGTTTAAGAAATGATATCGCTGCTATGGAAAGTAGCAGTCAAGCAAGTCCACTACCTGTCTAGGAAAACAAGGCCGGTCCAAAGGGTCGACTTTGTTCACAAAATGGAGCAACTATAATTAAATTAAATTTTTCTTCTTGCATGTAATAATAAAATAAAATAAATTCTGGTTATTTATGAAAAACAAAACGTAAAACAAAAAAGTCTTGAAAAACCGATAAACTGGGTAGCAGGGTAGGGGAAAGCAGCAAGGAGTCTCGCAAATCACCTTTCGCTGGAAACAGACATAGATAAGAATAAGAGTAGGTTGCCCAGGCTAGGGCTCCAGCATAATCATGAAAATAGGGATATGCCGGTTTACCAGAATTGGAAGGAACACTTTGAAGAAATCAAAGTCCAGTATAAACCTGGAACGGTCGTTCATAACCTATGAGATAAACGGGCAGTTACTACAGCAGGACTTTATTAAACCGGTTGCCTTAAAAACAGTAAAGCCTACAATAGGAAAGAAGAAGCACTGAAAGACATTGACATCAGCATACCACTAAATATAAGTAAGCCTGAAGCACACGGTGACTCAATTAAAAATAGCATAATAATACCCAATAAAGCTAAACGAGGAAAGGTTAAGTCGGAGTAGCGAGGAGGGGCTACGTCCAACGTCTTGTGAAGATGAAAGAGCTTCACAAGGCAGTACTTTTAAAGTGCAAAAAAAAGGTTCAAAAATACATTCAAAACAAAAATAAATAAAAAAACAGGGAAGATTCAGAAAAACTCATTATGAAAAAGCTAGGGGAAGAAACAGAATAAGGGTCATAAGTGAGATTAAAGTTCACAGTGACCCAATTAAAACTAGCAACATAACACCTGTAGAGCTAAACGAGGAGGGGTCAAGTCGGAGTAGCTAGGAGGGGCTACATCCAACATCCTGTGAATACGAAAGGGCTTCACAAGGCGGTACTTTTAAAGAGCCGAAATAAAGGTTCAAAAGTACACTCAAAACAACAAAAAATTCACGAAGATTAAGAAAAAGTAATTTATGAAAAAGCAAGGGGAAAAAACAGAATATGGGTCATAAGTAGGGTTGAAGCCTTTAAAAGTTGGAACAAAGAACACTTAATAGAGCAGGAATAGCTTAAAAGAACAGTTTTGTTAATGAAACAACCCATTTTTAATATTTATAAAAGATGTCATGACTGAATAATTCATAATTAACAGAGACGCTAAACTACAATAGATATAGGCCGTGAACAATAAGTTCCGCTCTGTCTCGGCGGCTACTAGTAAGTCTGAAATGTGTAATTGACCCCAATCTATTGTAACATCTTAAATTAAACCTATTTAAATAATTTTCTATGAATTGATTGTTCTTTTAAATAAAACGTTTTAACAGTTTGTCAAATGTCTGGAATGGATTGCTTTGCTATAATGAGGTATACAAAATCTTATTGTCAAGTTAACTATGATTCTACTTTTATTTATTACTGAAGGGATGATTATTAAGTATCACGTTACGTTCTCAGTGGTATAGAAGTAAACGAAGTACTGTGTAGCCAGCTGAGTCAATGATGTTGTCCATACTGTATTTGTCTGCAGGTTTATTCAAAGAGAGTTGGTAAATTTTCACCTAAGCAATGTTGCACTTAGTCAGTCACGGTTTTATCAGTCTTTGTAGAGATTTTCATAGACACATTACCAAATTACACATTATGGTAACCACTACTGAATACTGCAATAAATTACTTTAGTTGTAGTTCATTTATCACCTTCCCTTTATACCATTTTGGTCATAATTCTTTTGATTTATATTTTGATGGTAAACACCAGTAATTTCAATACTTTCCACTTCAAGAATACCCCTGGATTTTTCCGCATGGACCACTATCAGGTGATCACCACCTCTTACAGGAGTATGTAGGCCTTCTGATGTGCCTTGTCATTAATTTGGAGTAGAATGTATTGTACAGACATTCATTTTGTCAGCATATACTATACAGCAGTTTACACCTTCTTAACATTTTATTTCTTGTTTTGAATTAATTTTGTGGATTCTGACATTTTCTCTTTCAATCGACATTTCCTCTTACGTGTATTTCACCATTCAAACCCAATTCTTTGAGGGTTTCTTTAATATTTCTCACTTTAAAATCGACGTGGTCTTGAACTTTTTCTTTCATTTTTCCTACAATGGGACAACACTTTATTTCACTATAAAACCTGTGCTCTGTACTTTGAATAATGGCATTATCAAAATCACTCATTGCTGTCACTAATTTTCCTGTTACTAGTGTGTTTTAACCAGAGTTGCAAACATGCGTCCATCCAACACTACTTTCTTTTCTAATTTCCATGTTTTAACACTGCCTAGTGACACATCAATTTCAACATTATTTTATTAAAACAATGAAATTGTCGCTATTCCACTCTCGAGCTTCTTAACAAAACTCTAAGACATTAAAAACAATTTCACATGCCTGGTCATGAAGTTTTTATGTTTTACTAACTAACTATAGGAGCCATGTTACTTCTTACAACACAAAAGTAACGATCAGCACAATATCTTCGCTTGGCCTCACTCAGCATTTGGCAGCTGGGATGAACTTACAGTGCCTGACTTGTACAGACTAATAATTTGCAAAACAGTTCCCTTATAGGATCAGATCAGAAATGCTTAGTCACTGAAACAAACTAGATCTTTTTATTGGTGCACCAGTCACCAAAATAGACCTTTTCCAGCTATCCATTGCTAACCCAGATATGCCTGTCGATCTATTTAGTACATGCAACAGATCTGTAAAAACCTATTTCGATAGTTTTTTTGTCGTGGAAGGTAACAGTAATATACAGTCACTGCACAGACAGTAGGGGAGCGGTAAGAGGGCAACATGCCTCAGTGGAGTAGGTATAGTCGATATAAAGTGAGTACGACTAATATTACCAGTCATCCACGCCTTACACCGATTTCTGTAATGAACAAGGAGAGCATTAAGTTCATGTGTTTAAGGGCTCGTGGCTTGGCGGATTTTCTAATCACCATTAATGGTAGCTTATTTTTTCCCGCAGCGTTACTGCAGGCTAAAACTGTGAGACACTGTTTGCTCGTTTTAATACCTGGCGCAGAAGATTCCTCTTTAGAATCAAGACTTTTAGTGTGAAGGGCTTTAAAATTCAATCCCGTCTCATCCACATTATACACATGCTGGGGTGAGTAATTTCAAACGAAATCAAATCTGTGAATTTGCCTCAATATTCTTTTGCAGTAAAATTACCAGCTGATAACTTCTCCCCGCGTACTGTTAGTTGTCTAATTCCATGCCTTCTCTTCCATCTATTCAACCATCCATTGCGAGCAGTAAATTTAAAAACCACCGTTCATTAATTTGTTTAACTGTAATGCCTTTTCTTGTATTAATAGGCCACTAATATTAACTCCTTTCTGCCTCCCTTTTGCCTCTCCATAAAAATTATGCCTCGTCAATTTTTTCGTTCACAGAAGCTTTCACGTGATGGCGTTGTTCCAAAGACTTTTCATTTGTAGCACAGCAAAACTGTTCCATTTTTGCACAATTTTCTTTCCAGTCACTTATTACAGCCAATTTTGTCAAACTTTCCCCTTTGTCTAGTTCCATTAATAGGCTACTTTTTTCTTTTTAATTGCAAGAGCTTTGTTTCCGTTTGCTCGCCATTATGCACTTTTAGGAAACTAAAATTCTCTATCCACAGAACAGCAACCCCACAGTACAACAAACACTGGACAACTAACTCGTCTTGGCTAGTCATGCTAGACAAAATTGCTTACATGCATTAGTCATTTACATTAGTCACGTACGTATACAATCCTCTTATCCTAGTATTATCGTTCCTCTGTGACATGTAGATGGGTAAAGGATACACAAACGAACCTCTAACAGTAAACAAAGCAGTTCTATTAATATGATACGGAATTGTATAGGCTACAATACAGCACATTACTTAAAACTATCATTTATTTATAAACTCATCCGTTAAATGTAAAAGAATGGAATGACTTGTGCTAAAATATTTTTTTTTGAATAAGGTCTACAGTACAGTATTGATACAGAAATATGTAATGAATGCTATAATTTTGTTTGTTAATTTAGAAACGCACTTCTGTCAAATGCAAAATACACAGCAAATCCGAACTTTTTCAACAAATTCTAACTTTTCAAAATCCGAACAGCCTTAAAACCCAAATTAGTTCGGATTTGAGGGATTCCACTGTATCGTCTTTTTAAAACAGTAAATTCAGTACAGTAGTGAAGACAGTACCATAGTATCAGATGAATACCCTTAATCTTTCTTTAGGAATGGTTAGTAAATTAATTTGTTCTGCAATGAAAGACAAAACTAGTATCCAATTTCTCACGTTTCAAAGAACAGATTGTTTATAATACTGGACAGATGACTTAATACTAATGAACAATTGACATTGTCCTTATTTTGTTTCTTATCTAAAAGAGATAACAATTCTATAGCATTTTCAATTTCACCAATCTTAATACACACAAATGGTGTTTTCTTTTTGCACACATCAATAGACATATCTTTGCTAAACAAGAAAGTTTCTAATTTCAAATTACTGCAAATAACCACTGAAAATGTAACACCCTGGATCTTGTATTGATTAAAATATAGTTACTTTGTTATTTTGAACAAACTTTAGCCATCCTTCTGGAATTTGAAAATTATCCAAAATGTCTATCACTTCATTAAAATCAGAAAAGCAGTTGGCTATTTTGTCTTGCAAAATTTGTTGCTTGCTTAGTTCTATAGTTAATCTGAATTTATTTTCAACTATATTTTACAACTTTTCTTCTCTACTTTCAGGCCTTAATAACATAGATATTATGGTTTATCTTACTCGAACTTAAAGACATGTTATAGCACAACACAACAGCCAATTACAGTACCCTCATGGTACCCTGGCACCAGCAGATGATGATACTCAACCGCCTCAAGACTATATGTGTCACAGGTTATGACATCTGAGTGCTCTGGCCTAGTTCTCTATGAGGTACTGATTCTGTACCCAATGATATGATGATGACCATACAAATCCATATTCGTTTGTGTTCCAAGAAGTTGTCTTTAAATTATTATATTATTGACATTTTTGTGTTAAGCTAAAAATAAACAATATTGTAACAGTTTACATTATAAGTGTATAGTTACTCAACTTTTAAAAATACATACTAGAATATTTCTAAGAGAACTTGTCTACTGTCCTATATGCAGGACACTTCCTATTTGTTTATATTGTATTAGCATCAAACTGCTACACGGATACTGCAGTCCAAATGATATTAAAAAGTGACAAATTAATCAGCTTATAGAAATCTTAGTGTCAAACTGACGGATATAGTGAAAATAAACGTAGAACATTCAACACAATTCTATGAACAAGTGTTGCTTTTCACCAGTTCTTCCCATTCAATGGTCTCAGGTACTGAAGCGCTTCAGTATGAACCAAGCAAAGTGGTTCATTTGGTCATCTTTTGTGGTTCACGACGCTAACATACAAAATGAGAATACATGTCAATGCAGCTAACCTTTTACTATAGTAACTTTGACCTTTGGACACATGGGTAACTTTGACTTGTCAATAGCAAAATAAAATACAGTGTTCAGTTTAAATGCAGGAGGTTTATGCTTGAATCTATTTATAACCTAATCTATCCTAACTAGATTCTTTGTATGTATTTTTGGTAATTATTAAGATCAGCGACTACTGCTCCGATCAGCACACTTTTTTTTCCTGATCAATTTGACCGTACTGAATACGAATCTGAAGTTTTTTTTACTGCAAAACACACATTTACATAAAAAGAAAATAACGCAACCTATCCTGACTTTGGTGCTTACTAACGCTCTGATCCGCAAAATACTTTTTTCCTGATAGATTTGACCTTGCTGAACATGAATCTGAAGTTATTTTCAAGGACAAACACATTTTAACCTAAGAAAACCAGGTTAGGTTAGGTTATTTTTTTAAAATGTGTTTGCGGTAAAATAAAAATTCAGATTCGTGTCCAGCAAAGTCAAATTGATCAGGAAAAAAATTTCGCCAATTGGAACGGTAATCCCTGACCTTAATAAAACCATATAATTTAATCTATGTATATGTAATGTTATACAACTAGGTGCTATTATACAGAATTATTTACTATAGTATTATGTTGGTAAATAATACTATAGGTGATATTAGGTTTATAACGCCACATTTTATGTCAATATTTATGTTTTGAGGCAATTTTAGATATGTTCCATAAAATTTTTGAAAATTTTAATTTATATCCGTTAAGTCAAGTAATACTCCTTAACTTATTTTTAACAAAATGCTCAGTTTGTACAGTTGCATGTATATACAATGTATGTATATACAATGTATGTATATACAATTATATGTATAATGAGGTATCATTAACATAACCAAACAAGTTAAGCTCAAAGAATAACATTTGTTGATTCCATCTTCGCATGAGCTACTAGTAATCACTTACACTTTTAAAAAATGTTTTAACTTGCCTATAGTAGCACTTACTTTGCTTGTTGAGGACGGCCGTTTCGGGAGATGTGTCCCTTTGTCCCTTAACTCTGAGTTACGGTCTGAGTTGACAAAGGGACACATCTCCCGAAACGGCCGTCCTCAACAAGCAAAGTAAGTGCTACTATAGGCAAGTTGAAACATTTTTTAAAAGTGTAACTCAAAGAATAGTTGGAACTTGAATTGGTTGAACAGTAGCTTAATATAGCCTATACAACACAATAATTATAATACAAAAATGTATACATATTTGTATATTATAAGAGTTGTATAATAATGACAAATGCTAATGCATTGCTTACCTACTACAATCCAAATGGTCACAACAAATGAACTGATGTTACAGGTCAAATGTAGCGCTTTATTAGCGAAACGTCTGATTCTGAAACGTTCTTCTAAATGAATCGATTCGCCCCAATTTTTCAAAATACAGTAATTCTGTTTCTTTTAAAACAAAAAAGTAACTTTAGCTTTTAATCAGTTAATTCAATCAGCTTCAACTTTAATCAGTTACTTTGCTTGAGTCCCAACTTTAACCAATTAAATATAATTTATAAATTTTTATGTTTAAAATAATATAGTAAACAAACCAGTTCAAATAAAATAAAAAATAAATTATTTATCTTAGTACACACACTTGACCGCAACATAGACCAGATCAGTAAAACGAAAAATAAAACTGTACCTTTATTCCATGCAAATACGGCCAGTCTCACACGTCCAATCACTTCAAGAACACTAGTCTTCCAGTACGCACTGTGATATAATATAACTCGACTAGAAGAAAACTAGAAAAAAGTAAAATATGAAATTACTTGCTATCAGACATCTTATTAATATAATTATTAACTTACACTTGAAGGTAATTTTTGTCATATAACATTTACAACCTTACATTTCTGCCACTATGATTGCTGCAGTTGTGCTTTTCGGCTCAAATTCTTGAAAGTTAAAAGTGATGTGATCGAAAAGTATGTGTGATCTGTGATGTATGTGGTGATTGTTAATTTAGAATGTTATTTTCATGTGTATTGATATGTTTCGTATTGTTCTACTGTGTTTAGTTTGTTCCCTTTGTTGCATGCGTGGAGGATGATCCTGCTATCGTCCATATTATTGCATGAGAGGTTAGTGTCCATGAGGTGATTTGCAAAGGTGGACTCACTAGGAGTGTGCAGTGCATTTGTGTTTATATATTTCAGTGAAAGATCTGCCTGTTGGTGCATAGATGCGTTACAGTTTGTATATTCCCGGGTTATTTTATGTGTTAAGTACAGGATTGTTAACCTCACTTTCAATAAACCACATTTGTTGACATCTGTCATTATTTTCGATATAACCTAGAAATCAGCTGGTGTTCTACCCGCAGTTTAGTTTCACCGCCTGCTAGATATTCGACGCCGGCTAGAATTTAGTTTCCTCACTGCAAAGAAATAGTTTCATCTGTGCGTCTCTCAGATAGAAGAGTTATTCCGCTCTAGTCACCGGTTGCATTTGATCCTATTCCTCTATGTTTTAGACTAGGCCTACGTAGTTTCTGATCTAGTGACTCTCTGCTAGTCATTTCCGCCCTCCCCAAAGTTTTCTCTCTCTGCAACATGTCTCCTTAGAATACAGCGAACAATTTTCTAGCCAAGTGGGTTAGCCGTGTGTATCAGTGTAAAACCGCGTATATATGTTACACCACTTGCAGAATACTTTCTGTCAATATGGTAAATGCGTGTTGGCCATAAATTCTCGACGTCAACCTTAATAAAATCAATTTAAACCACTTTATAGGTACGAGTGTCATATTCTTAGGTTAACCGCGAGGGATTTCCTTATACCTCACACCGTTAACTATCTAACCTCGTGAGTGAACTATCGGATGTTAACTAAAGATTTTCTATTGTGACGATTGAAGTGACTTTACTTTACAATAATTTAAATGAGTTCTAGTTAATGCCACTCTTCGCAATCCACGGTTCGTCACTTCAGGACTTAACCCAGGGCTGGGACGACCAACGCATCACCCACACCGCATAGTTTGGAATGGTAAGTGGCGTAGACTTAATTTCACTCATAAACTTGAACTATTTCTTTTAATTAACGTTTAGTGCTTAACTTAACTTCAGTGTTCTCTATTAATAAAGCAGACCTCATCCTGCTATAGAAATTATTGGGGTGGTCTTCCAGACTTTTTAGTGTAACCTCGTACAATTTTGACCTACCCTATTGCTCTTTTAATAATGTATACCTTTCTTTCTTTAGTTTTAATATTAAAACTATACAGTATGTGTTAATGTTGTCTGAAAGCCCTTTGGCTTTCATTTGTTGTTCTCTATGCTGCATTGTGTCCCTTTTTCTTGACTTGTGCAAATTTATTTGTGAGTTTTTTTAATGTTAAACATATTGTCGTACTCTGGAATTTTGTAGTCTATTACGTTCGGAGAATCTTAATTAATCACTTTAACATGTTAAAGTTGATGATTTTGTGGTACTTGTACACCTCATAGTTTTCTGTTGTGTTGAGTTTGTTGCTTTTTGTATGTAGTGTAGGACTTTTAGGAAAGTGTCTATATTAGTGTATGTATGTAGTATATTATGTACGTAAATGTGAAGTTTTATTTGGGTTGAATGTTTTTCAAGTCTTTTATTTGTTCTTTGTAACCTGTGGTGAAGTTTTTTCCTGTTTGACCTATGTAGACCTTAGGCAGTTATTTTGTATACTCTTGTCTTGTGTTTTTGTTGTGTGTAGGTGTTTTTAGTTGTGTTGCATGTCCTGAAGGCTACTTTGTATTTTAGATTAATAATATGCCTAAAATTCGAGCCCATATAAAAGAATATTGCAGATTAAAGTAGTTGCAAAAGAACAGTGATAACTTTTAAAGCATCATGAATATTGAAGGCGGTACTGCAATGGCAAATGACCATTCCAAAATCGGTTGCATTCTTTAAAAAACATGCAGAAGGTAAAGATGAATAATGTTATCAAATTTAAATAAAATGTCAAACCAAGTTATAAACTGACATTAAGTAAACACAAGGATTAGTAAAATTTAAATTATTTTGTAAAATTCTTCAGAATTATAAATTCTTATAGACATGCCCTAGATTCTTGAATAAAAAATATATAATGTAGCCACAGTGCTGTAGAACCATAATAAAAATAGTAGCCTCATTGCATGTTATAAAAACGTAAAAGGTCATATTGAATGATTTAGACATGCATGGAATAAAAAAGTACCAAACATGACGAGAGAGTAACCAAAAGATGCCTACAAGAATTATATGAAATAATATTTAGTGAATGAAGACATATGTAATAGTGAGTTCAGGAAAGTACTTTAAGCTACCTTAGGCTGTTCAAAAGGTTATACTTAATTATACTTTCATCAAATTAAAGATGATTAACAATTAGGTGTAGGAGTTGGAGAAACAAGAGAAGAAAGGAAACTTAATTAAATAAATAAATGATTAGGGTAAAAATATAATAAATTTAATAAAATTATATGAGATTATTTGTTTCAAATTTAACGTAATATTACTTCAATTTCAATCAATAGTTACTATATATACCAATAAAACTTGAACCTTTAAATATTTTAAAGAATAGTTATAAAAGTGTGTAAAAATTAAAATGATATTTTTAAAGTACCCATTGTTTTCTTTTTCATAATTTAGTTTGACTAGTATTATCTGAGTGTATTGGTTGTTATGTAAAATAAGATTTTATACCTCATCATTTACTGGTATAAGTATGACGACATTATCAAAATATACAATGGAAATGATATCCGAGCACAAATATTTTAACAAAATCTCAATCCATTACACCCAAAATTAGCACACAATATTGAATTGGAACAAAACAACTCCCTTAACTTTCTAGACCTTACAATTATGAGTACAAACTAATCATAAATTCAACATATCCTGTAAACCCACCAACAACCAATACTACCATTCAAAATTCTTCAATTCACCTACACCAACATTCATAGCTCCTTAAAACAACATGACATATCACCTATTAAAACACAATTAGACAAAGAAAACCACTAACAAGAAATAAACAACATAAACCATATAGTACAAACCAATAGATACAACACAACAAATATTAAAATATAGGACCATCTAAAAAATAAACTTAATAACCCAACTCCAAATACGAGTACACAACACGAAAAACCAAATAAATACATAAAAATACCATACAAATCAGCCATAACCCGTAAACTAACCAGCACACTTCTTAAATACAATTACAGGAAAAACTACTCCTCACACAACACTCTCAACAAACAAATAAAAGCAACAACATAAACAAAAGACATATACAACTAAGAGTATAGAAACTAATTTGCAGTTCGTGCCCCAGTTTTCACCTAAATCAAACACGAAGGACATTTTACAAACACTATCAAGAATACATAAAAGAACTCACAAACAGAAACGTCCAATATAACTTTGCCGAACAAATCATAGCTACACAAACATAACATCTAACCTACAAATTCTTAACAAACAAACAAAAAATAACCAACGATACACAACTGAATATGTGATATACAAACATTTCATACTACCATCTACACACATACTCAACAACCAATTACATTATAACTCACAAACACTTTTGACTTTATAACCCCCAAAAATATCTAAAAACACACCTACATCCCTACCCCCCAATATCCCCCCACACTAACCTAAAATAACAAAGAGCTCAGATACGGTCTGAGTTGACAGGGGGACACCTCTCCAGAAAAGGCAGTCCTCAACGATCAAAAAAGTGTTTTTTAAAATTTTGTTTAATGTACACATCATCACATACTACTTTTTAATATTTCATTTCACTTACATCATATTAATTTTATTATCATAAATAATTATACAGTCCTGTTTGCAACTGCCACTCCCTAAGCTGGCAGTGACTCGTCAATGTGTTAAAGCTGGTACCGTTCATCCGCATAGCCCGAAGTAGCTTGTAGTTACTCTACACCAATTCTACCAGAATGAGTTCAATGTGAATGTGAGTGGACTAGGGTAATAAGCTATGGATGAATTTATGTAGTGAAATACGATATCTGCAAATGAAAGTTCTGTTTACTGTAGGTAAACAGTAAAATACTACATCAGTTCATAAGGGAAGTACGCTTCATCAAACCAAAAAATGAGTTATCCTACCTAATGAAGTCAAAAATTTCATCTCAATGTATAATGAACTAATTAAGGATATCATAATCTTCATTTATTATGAACAACTTTATAATACAGAAATGTGTATACCTAGAGTGCACCATATGTTGAGGATAGAACCTAACCTTTTAAGATAATTTCAGAGAATTCATTTCCTTTACGGTCACAGTGCCGATGGTCCTCCGGTCTAGATTATTAATTATCATCCGCAGTTATTTTCAATTAAATTTAATTTGGTTACAACTACAACATAGGTCGAAACCTGGCCGGATTTTGAATCGCAGTACACTCCGCTTTGAGGTTAAAGTTGTATATTATTCTGTTAAAATTGTTTATTATTATTGACATTATTCAGTTATCATTAATTATGGAATCTAGTGTAGACTATCAAGTTAGAAAGCTAGAGGACATTTTAGGGGAAATCAAATTAGCAGTAGAGGTCATAGGCGATAGCACCCCATCGGAAGGCATGTTAGCCCAGATCCGCAAGGCGCTTGAAAACTTCATGCGAAATTTTGATAAATTCGAAACATTCAGCACTAGTAACACAACTGAGGATTTGGATAAGGTGTTTGGGATTAAAACTAAATTCATTCAAATTTATTTAATGTTAGTAAACAAGTATCCCTTGCTAATAAAATCAGAAAAAGTTGCCATGGAACAACCGCACGTACAAACGCAGTAGCTAACTTACCCAATCTAAAGATACCCATATTCTCGGGTAAAACAGAAGATTGGACGGATTTCATTAACATGTTTGACTCGCTGGTTCATTAAAATTAAAGTATTGAGGCCATACATAAATTCCAACATCTTAAAAGCTCGTTACAGGGCGACGCCTTATCGATTATTTCTGGACTCACAATCTCCGCCTAAAATTATGAAATTGCTTACCAAGCGTTACAACAGCGTTACGCTAATCCCAGGCTGTTAGCCGATTTTTATTTTCGACAAATTTATAATTTCACTAAATTGCAAACCGCGAGCTAGAAAGACGTCAACCAATTTCTTTCTGTTCATTTCAGCGCACTCAACCGAGAGCGTGCCGATGCGCTCCTACCCTATATTCTTAGATATGGCAAGCTCACCGGTACGCTCACTCCCAGAGTAAGTGAAACTTCTCTTCTGTCGAAACGCGTTTGTATAAAGGTTTGACTTTTACGTCAATGCTTCAGAAGAGTTTGGAGAATATTGTGCCTAAGTCATTTTTTAATCTGACAATCCCAATTTAACTTTTGATGCTTCAACTGTTACAATGTTTCAGGGAGTTTTATGAACAGATTTAATTTGGTTTAACTTTTATACTTGAATCTTTTTTATTAGTTTGAACCATTTAACGCGGCAAAATATCTAGTTAAAACAACGATCGTAAAAATTAACTAAGCTTTCTGAACTAACGCAAGAATAAACGATAATTGTCCTATTAGAGTGAATGAGTCAACTGGAGGTGGTAACAGACTGTTGTAATTATGTGTCATTGTCAAAATGCTTGGACGCCCTAAAACCTAATGTGTCAACATAAGATTGTAGTAAACAAATGTCAGCTTATCTCGGCTATAAATAGTCTCGGACGTGACATATGTATCATCTATGTCTCCTTTTACATTATCGATCTCCGAAACACTTGGCACAAAAAGAAACAAACATTCTGAGTTAAACGTTGAGTGCTTATTTTAGTATGTAATATATTTTAGTAGTAGGGTCTTTAGTTTTGTATATAATTTTTTTTCTGTCTTTTTTATTGTTTTTTTTATTTGTCATACAGTAATTTATCATTTGTATTTCTTTTTTTAAATTGTGACCCGATAAATAAAACAATATTTTAGAGTCTTTACACTGTTCTGTTGTCACCAATAAAAAATTATATGTTAGAAATAAAATTATTGAGATGAAAACAACGGGCTCGATAATTATATGCTACAACAGGGTATGCAACCCGCATGGCGTTTCACTGCCGTCAGAGCTGGAAGTTAGGGAAAAACAGCAGTAGTTGGATGAGATCACCAATATCGCCGCCGTGTTGAAAGTGTTAAGGCCATTCAAATGCAAGATCTGGCCCATTTCTTGTTGTTCCAACTGTCCGTAAACAATCTAAGTGACGAAACCCGATTGGACTTCGAAAAGCATATAGGGACGTCAAACATACCCACTTATAACTCACTTAACACCTTTGTCACGGAACAAGTTACTACAAAGAGATCCTGAGAGTCCAACACCGCAGGTTGAATACCCCACTAGACTCATGACGCTGATGTCGACAGCTGCAGCCGTTAGAAGCAACCCCGCGGACTACGCAGATGAAGCCGCAAAGCTGAACGAAGGTCATCACCATGCTACAACGCAACACGCAGCCATGACTCAACCATAGGCTCTGAGACCATTGGTGATCCGCCAACGCATCCAGCGCCCGTACTGCAACCTGAACCGATTGTTAGACAAAATTTGCCCAGACCGCGCTTGTCTACCCGACCTACCAATCCGCCTCGCAACGATCCGTCCGCAGCACAGTGTTTCTATTGCTCAGCCATTCACAATATCTTTCGTTGTCCAGACTTTCTTAAACTAAGAGCCCAGGAACGTCACGATTCTTTACGATATATGCAACGCTGTTTCAATTGTTTCGGCACTCATTACCAAAACAAATGCAAATTACTCAAGAGTTGTAAACATTGCAACGGTAATCATCACTCCTTGCTACATGACTTTAACTCAGCTTTGCAATAGCGACCGCACATGCATCGACACCCAAACTCGGCCAATGAAGGCAACAATTCAACTACAAATGGAAATCCGCTCGCCAGCGCCGATAACACTAATATCGCTTCTTCCTTATTGGGGACTGCTCAGGTCATTGTTAATGATCATTTTGGAAATCCGCATATCCTTCAGGCAATCATTGACCCAGGCAGTCAAGTGTCTGCCATAACAGAAACCGCAACCGCACTGTTGAGATTACCCACTAGGAAATCAAATCTTTCTCTTGTTGGGGTCGCTTCTCATGCCACACATATATCAGAAAATGTGTCCCTACAAATCTCTTCTAGATATGCCACAAATTTCAAACTTGATGTAGAAGCTGCAGTACTACCTCACATCACTGACCCTCTTCCATCAACCGCACTATCACCCAGTATACACGCACACTACAGTTATCTCCCACTTGCTGACCCACACTTTGACACTCCTGCCTAAATTGATTTAGTACTAGGAACTGACGTATTTACCCGTAGTCTTATCAATGGACCACGGACTATAATCAAAGGTCAACCTGCTGCCCTAAACACCTTCTTCGGATGGATTATCTCGGGGTCGCTTCCCGACCATCTATGTCGTCAACCTCACACCTTCACTGCAAGATTAGCCGCACGCTACGACTCTGCATGTCGAAGCACGAGAGCAAAGAAATCATCCGCACCAATAAAGACACTCGACGCTATAAGGACTTACGCAAGGTTACCACCACCAGTGGCTCCGTTGGAGGAGTTCCGCCAACCAACCCTATCACCGAATCTCTTCGCCCCTCAGCATCCATAGTCGACGCCTCAGGACTGCTCATGGTGGGCGGTAGAGTTCATCAGCCTTTACGAAATCACCCCTTTCAGCAAATCTAATCAATTCTTCACGGCAGCCCCATTTCCTTCTTTCTTTCCCCTGGTGAATCCTCATTCTTCTTACCCCAAACCGCCTAATTGGTCACCCGCTACTGAATCGTCCTACCCAGTGGTCCAAGGAACCATTCATCATTTAGCAACCGCCACTTCTTCAGCAGATGTGTAACCGCTTCTGTCACCGAAGGATTAAGGACTTCAATCCACTTAAGGAAGACCCGATAGTCTGCACTCCTGTTACCAATTCTTGGATATCCATCCACCTCTTAGCTATCCGCTGACCTCCTGGACTTTTCTTTCTGGCTCTTGGCCCCTCTACTACTCACCCTCTCAGGCTCTAAAAACATTCGTTTTTGGTCGGCGGTATGTTGAGGATAGAACCTAACCTTTTCTGGTCTACTTCTAGAATTCGTAATTTTGCCGACCTCTAACAGCTGCTGCTAAGGTTACCCCGCTTTATGCCTAGGCTGCGCGCTTGACCTACTTTTAGACGCCACGTTTTCCTCATTGTACAATAGTTGTTCAGAACTTCCTTGTCCCAGCGATGGCGTGAAAACATTTAGATCTTTGTTTTTAACCTCGAAATAAAACCGCCGTAAACCTTTACAATGACCGCAATTTAACTATACTTAACTCTAATTAGTCGTGTAACAAGTGCCGAGTGTCAGAAAGTGTTTATAACCGGGATTTGACTTTGTATAAGTGATTTAAGTAACCTCCAATGAGTTACGTTACATAGTGCATTATGGTGCAATCGCCTGCTTTAGTTTAAAGTGCTTTGTTTAAAGAACAATCAAGCTTGTAAGCTAGTTAACAAGTGAACTTTGGGTTTATCCTTTTGTGACATTATATGACATTGTGCACAAGTGAACCTTTGCTTATAATATTGAGTGCACTCATTGTAACGACTCTGTGTTATCAACATATCATAATTAAAGTTAAGTGTTACAGATACGGCTCAATTACCTCTCTGAAGTGAAAGCACATACCGCTGCCGCTATTAGGTAAGCAGTAGCGATTAAGGATATATTTTAGAAACTAGATGTTCTTTGAATCCTAGTTTAAGATAATTTCAGAGAATTTTGAATAATTATTTTTTTTAAAAAATTCGAAATGTTTTTTTTTTTTAACCTAAAAGCTAAACGTAAAGTCATTTTGAAAGAGACGCGATGTAATTTCCCAGTGACAAAGGCCGTGTTTAATTATATCAAATGCCAATTTTCACGTAGAAACACTATTGACATTTTATTTTGATCAACGGAAGAATTCTAAGAGAAATTAAAGATATCAGAAAATTGCACCTAAACGAAGTTAGAGGAATTGTAATGAAAACAGATCATTTGTTCATAAACATGAAGGGAGAGAGAGATGTGGAATGCCAGCCGTTGTAAGTCTGCAATATCAAAAGGCGAGCCGAGGGAACGAGAACCAAAGGAGTTCAGTCTGGAAACAACACAGAAGAAGGTACGAACAACTCGGGCTCGGAATTGTTTTTGAACTGTGAGTGTTAAATAGACAATGTGCAGCTAAAAACAAATGGTGACGCCAGAATGTAGAGCTTGTGTTTTCCCGTAGTCAGTTTTCCGAACATATTAACATCAGTGTTCAAAGTGCTTTCTGTTTTCCAAATTATTATATTACGCGTCACGCTTTGTTACTAAATGATAAAAAATAATTTTTAACGCAAAATAAACTGTAAGTAGGAGTAAAGTGGTTTTGTAACGCCGAAATAAATATCAAGAATAGTTAAATAAAGATTAAAAGTTAAATAAAGCTTAGCAAAGCAAACTTTAAAAATTTATTAGATAAAAATTATGCTAGAATAGCAAGAGTTAAACAACAGATTTCTTCAAAATTATATAAATATACGATCAAATTAAAAACTAAACTATCAAGTCAAAGAAGACATCCTGTGCGGCCAAACAAAAAGGGACATATGCGGAGTGAGAGCGAGGAGCCAAGAGGAGAGAGGGCGAGCCGAAACCCGGACAAGGACAGGGTGGATCGAGGACCAAAACACAACCGAGGGCTTTTCAAAGGAAAGGATTCCTGTTGACTAGCAAACAAGTTAGCACTGTCTGGTTTTCTTTAAAATTTTAATTAAATTTATTTGAAATTTTTAAATCAATTTTAAATTTTTTAAAATTTATATTTTTATTAGTTTTGAAGTAAATCTAAATTAAATGAAAAGTAGTTTAAAAAGACCAAAAAATGTAAACTGATTTTAAACTTTTTAAATAACTTCAATAAGGTGAGATTTGCAAACACAAATTTTCAAAATGGCTTTAACTGTAATTACTACAGGAAACAAGTTGAAATTTATTAACAATAAGAAAATAATTTCTCAGTTGATACATGAACAGGTTTAGATTTATAACACTTTTAATTTTCACAAATGGTAATATTTCATGTCTTTTTATATAAAAATTGTGGTTTTTACAAAGGATTTTTGTTTCTGGGAAATGTTTCAATGACAAGATATGATTAATAGAAATTAATTCAGTAACTCAAATTTGAAAGCGGATAAATTTATAAAAAAGAACTTAGGTAAAAAAATATAAAAATTGAATTTTGAATTAAATAAATATATCCAAAGAAGATAAAAGTAGATCAAATTATGATTGGTAGTAATACAAAATTAAATAAGTGGGGAATGTTTGAAAATATTTTCCAATTAAATGTAAAGTATTAAAATGTACATTAGAGAAATTTTTTTAAACATAAATTTAAATTTTATGAAAGTAAATTGGGAGATTCGATAAAAATTAAGAAAAAAATATTTGAATAATTATTGAAAATTAATGAAAGATGAATAGCACCACATAAGTAAAAAGAAAGAAATTGAAACAAAACTTTTGTTCAATATTTCATATTTTTGAAGGTTATTATATATACTGTATTTTGTTCATGATAAAAAGTTACAGGTAGGATTATTGAGTTGTTAAAAGTATTACAGGTTAGAAAATAAGTAATGTTAAATTATTAGTAAATAATTTGAGAATTTTAAAATTAAAATTTAAAATAATTTTATTTATTTATATAATTAAATAAATCATTAAAATTCATGTACTAATAAATATTTTATATAAATAAAAATCAATGGTCTTTACTAACTTACGACTAAGTTAAAGTTATTCTTCACTAAACAAATTTCTTAAATAATTCTACAATTTGGTCATCAAGTTTTGTGATGCCTCTAGAGGCACTTAAATTTTATTTAAGTTTAAATAGAATTTTCCCTTAATATAGTGACTCAAAGGGTTTAATATCAGTAAGTTAGGTTTTTAAAATCAGGTCCAGTGACTGGTTCTTTGGCAGAATTTGGCAAGCAACTGTACAGGTACTGGTTCGTGTCAGATCTGCTTGTTTAATATTTTACCTGCGTCGACGATCTATAAGTGTGGTCGGGTGTTAATCAACGGCCAAGAGGTAGAGCCTGCGAGCACTGGGTACGGTAGACCGTCGCAGGCTAGGTATATGCTGTTTAAGATTCTTCATGTGCTTAGCTGAATAACTATACTGTGACCATTTGTATAGTTTTTATCCAGAATGGCTTTGCATATGATATTTAAGGCCCTCCAAATGCTTAGCTGAATAACTACACTGTAAACATTTTTTTAGGTTTCTCTCTTGAATGAGTATGCATGTATTTTTTAAGGGTATTTGAAAAAGTAGCTGCGTAACTACACAGAGAACATTTGTATGGTTTCTCTCCTGAATGGGTACACGTTTTTTAATTCTACTTGACAAAGGAGCTGAATAACTACACTGTGAATATTTGTAAGGTTTATCTCCTGAATGGGTATGCATGTGTTTCTAAGTCTACTTGATACAGGAGCTGAATAACTACACTGTGAACATTTGTAAGGTTTTCCTTCAGAATGGTTGTGCATATGATATTTAAGGCGCTCTAAATGCTTAGCTGAATAACTACACTGTGAACATGTGTAAGGTTTCTCTCCTGAATGATATTTAAGGCCCTCTGAATACTTAGCTGAATAACTACACCATGAACATTTGTAAGGTTTCTCTCTTAAATGAGTACTCGTGTGTGTTTTAAGGCTACTTGATACATTAGCTGAATAACTACACTGTAAACATTTATATGGTTTCTCTCCTGAATGGGTACACATGTGTTTTTAATTGTAGTTGATTCAATAGCTGTGTAACTGCACTCTGAACATTTGTAAGGTTTTTCTCCTGAATGGTTGTCCATATAATATTTAAGGTCATTTAAATGCTTAGTTGAAAAACTACATAGTGAACATTTGTATGGTTTCTCTCCAGAATTGGAATGCATATGGTCTTTAAGCTTTCCTGATTCCTCAGTATAATAACTACAATATGAACATTTGTATGGGTTTTCCTTAGAGTGAGCTATAAAGTATTCTTTTACACTAACTGAGTGTCCAACTGTAAAATCCCATTGTAGACTCTTATAAGTTCTTTTATAAATGTGTTTTTTTGAGTGGATTATAAGTTCATATATCTTTGAGCAGACATAATGACATTCTTCACATTTGAATAACTTATTCATGTGTTCCCTAACAGTCATCATGAGAGCAGACATTACTGGTGGTCTGTAATTATACACTGAGTGTCCATCTTGCTTATAACTGTATTAATACATCACTGATTATCAGAGCCTGGATACATGTGTCTAAAGTTCTTCTTATTGTTCCAGGTTTAGAAGGCTGTTACCACATGTTTTACAAATACATCTGAAAATTGAGAAATATTCGGCTTTAAATTTTGTATTATTCAACGTTAAAAACCTATTATTACTAATTACTACTTTAGGAAGACAATTCAGAAGAAATAAACCATGTTATGTTTACACAACAGTTACATGTTAATTTCAAGATTTCGTAATTCTTCTTTTTCTCAAATTCGTCACTCCTTCACTCCCGTGTGTGACGAGTTAGAGAGGTTGTATTACATTTCTCTTACTTTAATTGTAAATAATTTTCACTTAAACAAGTTTTGTGTGTTTGTTAATACTACAACGCCAATACAAAAGGCACAGTTTTTGTTTAATATCTTTTCCTACAACCTAGTGTAATGTATGAGGTATGTTCTTTATTTTGTTTACATTTACTTTCATGAAGAACGCAACAATAAAATACATACATTAATTACATGTTCGGAAACTTTAGAAATTTATAATTATAAATTTTTTTAGTCTATACAGTAATGAAATCACATTAAAACAGTTGTATCAAATCATGTCACAGGTGCATGATTGAACGAAACGTTTTCAGGTGACACTTTATGTATTTACTTCTTTGCTATTTATTAGTAAAGTATTTATTTCTTTGGAGAATACATTGTTTAAATTGTGAATATCCTTTATTTTTAACATATAGCCGTAACAAGTTGTAATATTAGACAAATTGTAAGGCTACTACCCTGTAATAAAAAGACCCCCATACTGTTTAATATCTATTAGATGTGTAAGGCCAAAACAGTTCCAATTAAATAGAAAGTCTTCTTGACAGATCCCACAGGGACCAAGTAAACAAAACTGTTCCAAATATTAGTGGAGAGAAAAGAAAGACTACACAACAGCAACAAAACAGATGGTTGGGGATGTATACATTATAATGGGATGTGAGTGTGTCAGGTCCAAATAAAGTATTCTAGATAAGTTGGAGTAGATGTATACATTTTTATAATAGAATGAGTCAAACTTACCAATTAATGTATAAGGTTTATGTTGCTGATTTTGTTTTAAAAACAAATTAAAGTCATTTACATTTTCGAAGAATTGAGTTAAAACAATTATTATCCAATATATAACTGCATGGCAAAAAATATGAACATCCGGATGAACCCTTAGCAATAAAGATGAAGAATAAATATTAGAAATTTAACGGAAAAAAATTAATAAAACCTAAATATATACGAGGGTCAGTCAAATATAAACAAGACTTTTAACTTATACGTTTATTAAAGCTAAACAAAACAATGATTACATGTTACTGCTTTTCTACATAGTCTCCCTCAAGTCTCACACACTTTTCCCAGCGTGAGGATAGCTTATGGATCCCTTCTTCATAAAAGATTTGAGGTCGTGTCTTGAACCAATTGCACACAAATTCCTGTACTTCCTCATCACTTTCAAAACGGTTTCCACCAAGTGCTTCTTTGAGAGGACCAAAGAGGTGAAAGTCACATGGAGACAAATCTGGGCTGTAGGGAGGATGTTCCAATGTTTCCCAGTGAATTTGGCGTAATTTCTCTTGGGTCAAGGCAGCTGTGTGAGGCCTAGCATTGTCATGAAGCAAAATGACATCTCTGATTGGCTGTTTACGCCTTTTGTTCCGAAAGGCTGCTTTTGCTTGCTCAAGAAGTTGACAGTAATAAGCAGTGTTCACAGTACGTCGTTCGTGTAAAAAGTCAATAAGCAAAACGCCTTTGCAGTCAAAAAAGATTGTGGCAAGGACTTTTCCAGCAGACAACCGTGTTTTGGCTTTCACAGGGCGGGTTTCGTCTTTCCTTCGCCACTCCATTGACGCCATTTTGGATTCAGGAGTTTAGTGATGGACCCACGTTTCATCACAGGTTATTATGCGATTTAAAAAACCATTCCCCTCTCTCTCAAGCCGATTCAAAAGCCTTTGGCAAATGTCTCTCCGGGTTTGTTTTTGATCGAGAGTCAGAAGTCGAGGGACCCATCTTGCACAAATTTTCCGAAAACCCAGATGCTCTGTGACGATGGAATGCACACTACCATGACTAATTCCCACTTCACTGGCAATTTCATCTAACGTTAAGCGTCGATCATTTTCAAGAAGTTCACGAACAGCACAAATGTTCTCATTAGTCAAACTGGTCCTTGGACGCCTATTGTGACTTTCATTTTCAACTGTTTCACGTCCGCCTTTGAACTTGTTAACCCAATCGTACACTTGAGAACGTGATAAAGTCTTATCCCCAAACTGAGTTGTCAGTCTAACAAAAATTTCACTTGGTTTAACACCTTCGTTTGTCAAGAACTTAATAATAATTCGTTGCGCAACTGTAGGTACAACCTCTTGTTCAGACATGACTACAATGACAAACAAAACAGCATTGAGAACGCATTGTTGCAGCTTTCCCCCTCTCCCAGGCTGCCCCCTACCACTACTGCAACATGGCTACCTGCTACAACCTGTACCTTGGGTATAGTAATAAAAGTCTTGTTTATATTTGACTGACCCTCGTATTTAAAAAATCAAAAAAAATTACTTAATAAGAAATTCATATATTTTGAAATCAGCACAGTAACAAGATATTATTGCAGCGCCCACTTCAAAATTTTGTTAGTAATAAGCTTATAAGTTGGTGTTCTGTTTGGGTGTAACTCAGCATTCTACAACCACCTAAAATAAACAGGACACAAATACACAGACATTTACCATAACCTAGAAATCTTACACATCAACAAATAAAGGACAACTTCTCAACATGGTAGAACAATATGAAATTTAGAAACACTCAAAAACACAAAATACAAACGTATTAAACGAACAAACATAATACAAATCACAGATACTCTTTGATACTATCGAAAACCTGCCTTTAAAACCGACACCGCTTAACATAACAATAACTCCAAGCAGAAAATTTAGACACTGATGAAGATTGACACGGAGCAATCAAAAACCTTCTGTTTCAGTTTTTACAAATTTAAAGATTAGATAGTTATTAAGTTTTACCGAACGCAATGGACTACAAAACTCAGAGTATATAGTATAGTATAAGAGTATATTTTATTGTACCACAGGGTTTCTTTGACTGCCATAAGTCTATTATTTAACAAATATGATTCTGTAAGGTATGTAACTATTCTTGTATTTTTTAAAATTACTTTTCAATAAATTAATATATGTTATTATTGTTGTCATTTTTATAATTACAAACATAATCATTATATCACACGGAATCTGTACTACAAACCTATAATTTAGATGCACCTTTAAATACAAAAAAGTAGGCGTTGAAGTTGTAATATTGGATGAAAAACTATAAGAAAAGAAATCAACACTTATTGCCCAAAATGCCCGTCAACTCTCCAGTATACTTGGGTATGTTCTTTGAAACCATCCTCACCAAACATGTATAAGAACACACATTTTCCTCTTTTTATGCTTACATAGTAACATTGTAAGTTGAAAGAATTAGAGAAAACTTTAAAACCTTACTATTTCAGAGAAAAGTATTATTTAAGCTTTCTGAGCAACACTGGATTAGAAATAAATTCTTCTAGGAAAGAAAGTTGTCCCAGCCACCTAAATTGAAACCACAGAAAGTATTCCGCCTCATATATAATTTGTGTATTGTGCCTAACATTACTTTTTCTTGGTTTTAGGATTGCAAATTTATTTAAGATTAGATGATTAGACTTGGACTAGGATAAAATAATGACAGGTTATAGGATGGGCTCACGTGGAGAATACATGCTCCTAGAGATGTCCACCTAATTCCAGGATGTATTAATAAAATCAATCTCAATGTGTAAAAACAACTACGAAATATCTATGCAAATAATTTATTCTGATATCAAGAAATTAATCTAACATATACAGGAAACTCCTATACAGACTTCAGCCAGTGGTCAATTACAATGAATTGAAAACAAGGCAATAGCTTGCTATTTAATTTAGTATATCCATTCCGTGTATAAATAATATACAATACATTATGTTATTTATATTATATATACCTACTATATCAATTATAATATAGGTCATCATATAATATGTTTTTTTGTATAATATTGATAAATATATTGCATATAATAGTATATTGTTTTATATTATATTTATTAACAATATAATATTAAAATATATTTCTTGAATAAAAATTATAAATAATTCTTGTATTCGAATAACTTCAGTTGTTTTTGATTATTATAAAATAAAAATTAATCAATAATTCTTGTATGTGAATAACTTCAGTTGTTTTTGATATATATATAAACTTTGCCACACGGTTTTCTTGTATTCACTTATCACGTACACCATAATGTAATTAAACAAGAATCTTACTTGGTATATATGCAAGTTAACTTTCAAAGACTAATTACTTATCTCCATTATCGAGCATCAACTGAGACTAAGTACTTCTGTAGATTGCAGGTGTGTGGGATTTCCGTTGTCATGTGGTATACCGTTACTCTTTTATTCACTACATTCTGGGAAAGTTTTTAGTTTGTCTTGGGGTTAATTTTGTATATTAAGTTGAATAATATATCGTTTTAAAAATTTTATTTGTATTTGTTCATTTATGATATTACTTTTGTGTTTATAAATTTGTAGCTGTTCCCAGATTGTCATTTTCAGACCTTTTTGTACTTTTTTTTATTAGATACAAATAACACTGAATACTGAATTTTTAGGAAACCCACACAAAGCATGAAGCACCCCCCACAACATATTGCTGCTTACAACTCACTCTTATACAGAATGCTAAAACTACCAATAAAAAATGAAGAAAAACAAAAAAAACAAATAATATATCAAACAGCCCATAAAAATGGATACAATAAAAAAACTATAGATAAATTAGAATTTAAAAATATTAAATATGTCTCACGCCTATCCCGATTCCTCCATCTCTCGCACTAAGAGTTTGACTAATTCCTGTATCATCCCTTTAGCACATTCTTCTTCAGCTTCCAAAACAACTACTTCTCTCCTAGACTCCTTAGTGCCGTTTCTCTTCATCCCTAGACTCCCTTAATGTTTTTGTTTCTGTCTGTTTTGTCCACCAATGATTTCCACTTTATTTCAGACAAACCTGGCCTGCCTTCCACCTTTGTCTTGGCCAAACAAAAAAACATTTGTGCTTTCCCACACAAATGAGTTTTGAAATTACGTTTTTCTCCTAAAAGTCCTCTTTGGCAACTGCTTACATCAGAGGGCTTTGTAGAGAGCGTTACCTCAAAAATAGGAACACATAAGTTGTCTAAGAAGCTCTGAAGGCCTAACTGAATAGTTACACTGTGAACACGTATAACAGAAAGGGTCACCAGAGTATTCATGTGTTCTTTAAGGGTAGTTTCATAGCAGAATAACTACAGTATGAAGATTTTAAGGCTTTATAAACACAATAGGTACACACATGTACTTCAAGTGTCTCTGATACAGTAGCTGTATAACTACACTGTGAACATTTGTAAGATTTCTCTCCTGAATGACACCCATATGTTGTCTAATACGTCCTAGTTACTTAGCTGAATCAGTACACTGAAAATACTTGTAAGGTTGTTCTCCAGAATCGGTAAGCATTTCTTCTTTAGGATTCTTTAAATGCTTAGCTGAATAGATACGATGTGAATATTTCTAAGGGTTTCCATTAGAATGGGTGCGCATGTGTCTTCTAATGCTCCCTGAATACTTAGCTGAATAACTACAATGTGTACATTTATAAGGGTTTTCTCCAGAATGGGAATACATATGATATTTAAGGCTCCGTGAATGCTTAGCTGAATAACTACATTGTGTACATTTGTAAGGTTTCTCTCCAGAATGGCTGACTACATGATGTTCAAGATTCCTTAAATCCTTACCTGCATAGCTACATTGTGAACATTTGTAAGGCTTTTCTTCAGAATGGGTGCGCATGTGTCTTTTAATGCTCCAAGAATCAGTAGCTAAATAACTACACTGTGAACATTTGTAAGGTTTCTCTCCTGAATGGGTACGCATGTGTTGTCTAAACTGACCTGCTTGATTAGCCGAATAAGTACACTGTGAACATTTGTATGGTTTTTCTCTAGAATGGGTTCCCAAGTGTAGTTTAAGGGTCCCAGATTGCTTAGCTGAATAATTACACTGCGAACATTTATAAGGCTTCTCTCCTGAATGGGTATGCATGTGTTTCTTAAGGGTACTTGATACAGTAGCTGAATAACTACACTGTGAACATTTGTAAGGTTTTTCTCCAGAATGGGTACGCATATGATATTTAAGTGGCCTTAATTCCTGAGCTGAATAACTACACTGTAAACATTTGTAAGGTTTTTCACGAGTATGGTTTAGCAAGTGTACTTTAAGACTCTTTGACCGCTTAGCTGAGTAACTACACTGTGTACATTTGTAAGGTTTCTCATCAATATGAGTTTGTAAGTGTTCTTTAAGGTTATCTGACCATTTAGATGAAAAACTGCACTGGAAACATTTATAAGGTTTCTCTCCTGAATGGACACGCATGTGTTTTTTAATTGCGCTTGGTTTACTAGCTGAATAATTACACTGTAAACATTTGTACGGCTGTTTCTCTCCTGAATGGGTACGCATGTGTTCTTTAATTGTACTTGATTCAACAGCTGAAAAACTACACTGTGAACATTTGTAAGGCTTCTCTCCTGAATGAGTATGCATGTGTCTTTTAAGGCTACTTGATACAGTAGCTGAATAACTACACTGTGAACACCTGTAAGGTTTTTCACCAGTATGGGTTCGCAAGTGTACTTTAAGGTTCCCTAAATATTTAGCTGAGTAGTTACAATATAAACATTTGAAAGGTTTCTCTCCAGAATGGGAATGCATATGGTCTTTAAGCTTTCCTGATTCCTCAGTGTAATAACTACAATATGAACATTTGAATCGTTTTTCTTTAGAATGGGCTATAAAGTATTCTTTTACACTAACTGAGTGTCCAGCTGTAAAATCCCATTGTAGACTCTTACAAGTTCTTTTATGAATGTGTTTTTTTGAGTGGATTATAAGTTCATATATCTTTGAGCAGACATAATGACATTCTCCACATTTGAATAACTTATTCATGTCTTCCCTAACAGTCATCATGAGAGCAGACATTACTGGTGGTGAGTAATTATACACTGAGTTTCCATCATGCCTATAACTGTTTACATCACAGGTTTATCAGAGCCTGGATACATGTTTTTAAAGTTCTTCTTATCGTTCCAATTTAGAAGTCTGTTACCACATGTTTTATAAATACATCTGAAAATTGAGAAATATTCCACTTTAAATTGTGTACTATTCAACTTTAGTACGCTAATATTACTAATTGCTACTTTAAAAGGACAATTCATAAGAGATAAACAGTCAATATACTGATATCAGTAATAATATTTAATTTATATGTGGCCCGATACTTTTAAAGTTTATTCTGCCATGCTCCCTTGTTCACTGGAGTGATTTCAAACAATTTTTCTTCAGATACAGTTACATTTAAAAGCTCCTTATAGTATAAAGAAAATACTATAAACTAAGCTAATAGTCCAAAGTTTGTCCACTGCCTTTAATCTTTTTGCTTTTCATAAGTTACTTAAAAATACAATCTAATCTAGGAAGTAATTTGAAAACTTGCAAACCATAATCCCAAATGTTTCCTTAAATTGTGGAATACAAGCAATCTCACTTTACAATCAAATCATGTATGGATTAATTATTGTAGAATAATCAGGGAGTACATAAAGATAATATTAAAATACAGTTATTAATTATTTGGTTTGGACATTTGCCTTTTTAAAAAAACAGCAACTTGGGTAATATTAAGAATAGGGATTTCAATAAACTATTGGTAGCCAAACATAATCAACTTTGCACACAAAATACCTGTTGAAGAAATAATTCATGAGCAAGATTTAAAAAATAAAACTTCGTGCTGACTCCGGAAATAAAAATTTTGAAATACACACACACAAAGAGCATAAAATCATATTTTTTTTTTAATACAGAGCAGTATGATACAAAATACTAATATTAGAATATAGCTATAAAGTATCCGGTTAGAAGATTTGGTTTTTAAGAAAATTTTAAATAACCTTATATTACGAATACTGTAGAACCTTTCTAATATATCACAATCTATAATTCGACACAGTAATAACAAACATTGTCTGTACTGTCACGTAGTATAGGCGCCATTACATAACACCGATACTAGACATGAACCGTTTTATTGGACATGAGACAAAAAAAGCAGAACTGATAAAATTGATAGTATTAAGATAAATTCAGCCGCTTGTAATAAAAAAAGTTAATTCTTAATTACAAATGAAAATGACAGACTTTTTAAAAACTAAAATGTAAATAGATTTAATACATTGTAGTTTTCTTGCTAGTGTTATTGTTCTTACAAGGCACTGAAATAGGTTTTTTTATATCTTCATGTAAATAGAGTAACATACAATATTTATAATTAAGATCTATACTGTAAGCTACTAATATTTTTGTATTGTTCTGTATTAGTATTATTGAGTTTCTTGATCAACGTAAACAATGTAAGTACAACATTATTTCAATTACATACTCTTTACATATTTGTGTTATGTTTACCACAGTTACATGTTAATTTCAAGACTTCGTAATTCGTCTTTTTCTCAAATTCGTCACTCAATCGGTGCTGAATGGGAAGAATTAGTGAGGTTCTGCTGTATTTATCTTATTTTAAATGTAAACGACTTTAACATAAACAAGTTTTGTGTGTTTGTTAATACTACAATGCCAATACAAAAGGCACAGTTTTTGTTTAATATCTTTTCCTACAAACTAGTGTAATGTATGAGGTAAGTCCTTTATTTTGATTACATTTACTTTCATGAAGATTACAATAACAGAATATTTATACATAGACACACACGCATACATATACATACATCTCTCTCTCTCTCTAGAGAATATATATATATATATATTGTAACATTTTGAAAATAGCAAGTAAGAAAGGCACTATATATAATATAATATAAATATGTAAGTGAATTCAAACCATAAAATAACCAATTATGAAAAAAAGAGAAAAATGTAAACATAAACTAAATTGGCAAAATCGTAATATTTAATCAAGTTTAGAACAATAACCACTGTAAAACAAACAATATAATAGAAACAATTTAATGTGTAACAGTTTAAAAAGAACACTAAAACAATGTAAATAAAAATAAAAGCCTTTAAGTGTTAAGAAAAGTGAAACCATGTTAAGATTCACGGAAGTTGACCAAAACTGGTAGACTGGCGCATTGTGAATGGAACAGCTGATGAATTTGAACTGAGTCGGAAGAGATAATGTTTAAATGCAGTCACCTGCGAAGAAATTAAAATCTAGTTATTAAAACCCTCAAGGACGTGCGTTGTTGTAAAAAGTACAACAGTTTTAATATTTTGATTCTTGTTGAAACCTGTTGGTAGTTATTTGTTCAAAACACCGTTCTATTCTTCTATTGGTCCCCCCACTACTCTTATCAGTTGTCATCAATGTCTTTATTCTATCAACATAGCCTCAGTGTGCGATTAGTTCTGGTCAGTCATCATTGTTGTACAAAATACAACAAGGTGCCTTCTGACGTTTTTATTTTTTCGGTGCAGTTTTTTTTTCTCCACGATGGAACGTAAGTTTTTTATATACATTTTTTTAAAGAATTATGTAATTATTTGTTTTGTTCA